>JAHNEJ010003257.1:0-119047 GCA_022559845.1 Amorphophallus konjac | reverse complement strand
TATACCTAGACGGAGCATAAGACGCAAAGGTATGATATATGCAAATGTGCACGGTCCCTCAATGCATGAATGAAAATGTCGACTCATGGTGTCGACTCTTACCATATGCATATGAGCAGTGAGTATGCATGAACCCTCTACTTATGCAAAGGAAAATCTATGTGTGCCTGCAACCTGTATGATGAAATGCAAAGCATGCATGCACTCTGATGAAGTTCTATGCAACATAACATGCAAAGACCAGATGCATAAACAAATGCATGTTTAATGCACAGACATTCAATCTTTCATGCAAACACATGGTGACTTATAGTGTTTGCTATCATCAAAATCACAGGGGCACAACACACTGCCTCGCCGTCTCCATTATGTTCTCTGCTGGACAGCAGCTTGGAGCCTGATTTCTTCCTCCCAATCCGCAGATCTGATCGATCTAAAAATTTGAGGGTGAGTTTCCCACGTAATTCCCCCTCTCCAGAAAAATTTCCACATTTATCCATCTTTGTTTGCTTCCCATTCCACTAAAATCTCCCAGATCTACACAACCTGTCCCTGTGCAGATCCACCATCCAGCAACCCACCAATTTGTGTCTTTCACCGCCTTCCCAATTTCATATCAACCTGAAATTTGGACTGGGACTTCTGTCCATCAAACACCCTCTCCACAATTTTTTTCTCGATTTTAGGACTCTATTTACCCCTCTTAAAAATCTCTGTTAAAATCAGAATCTGTTCTGTCCCCTACAGTCCAGATCCGACCTCCCCTGCCATAAAATCCTTCCCACCCTTCAAACCACCTCCAAAAATTACAAAAATATTTGTGCCTGATCCTCACTTCCCCCTCTCTCACCCATAAAATTCCCAAGTCCCAGATCCACCGTTTGAGCCTCGGTCAAACCTCATTATCAGGCAGATCCCAATCTACCTAGTCTGTTCTGAGTCAGTGAGTCCGCCTGTTCTAAATTCCACCATGGAGAATACAGTAACAGGAAAATTCTAGTAACACCAGGTATTCGTAGATCTATGAGAGAGATTCGCAACGGCACTGGTTTCGCGTCGATCTGACATCGGGTCTGATCGCAGTATTTATTCTCGCCGGGTCGCGCGGCTCTGATATTGTAGAGCAAGTTCGGGACAGCAACCAGCAACGGCCAACCGTCGAACTGCCTCGCCTTCCACAAGGTGATCCAATGCGATCCCCTCCAAGGGATAGTACCTCCAGGAGCTCTCTTCGCAACGGTACCACTCCCAGCCGATCAGCCCTCTGACCGGAGCGTGATCATCCAAAGCGCCAGCACGCGCCGTCTAGCCAGCACCGAGTAGCAGTGCGTCAGCATCGACGAAACTGCCCCAGGAACGCCGCCCGTCAACCCGAGCTCATACTCCCTGGTCTCACGTGTATCCCTTTATCTCCCTGCGTGGAATGGGCAATAAAATGCATTTCTGTAATTATTGATAATTCTACTGTACCGAGAGTACGAGTCTTTACTGGGGTCGTGTTCCCCACGTCCGGAGCGTGGAGGTATCGTCTCTAACTCTCTTGGCATTTTGCTTACTTCGTATAATTCTATATGTCGCTGCTTGCATGATAGGTCCTAGCTCGTTATATTATTTCAATCACCGCTGCGAGAGAGCTAGTGTGATCCATCCCGTGACCCGATCTGGGCATGAAGGAGTTTGACCACCCTGACTCCTTGCCGGTTTCTCAACCGCGCACATCCGCACGCTTCGCTTGCTAGGGACGAGTCGCGAGCTTGGCTAGAGTCAGATTCGCATCTGAATTGGTCTCGAGTCGCATCCTGTCCCGCATCAGACTCCATTAATAATTCATCATAGGATATTTCATGTTCCTCATAACTACTGGAATCACTAAATGTGTCAGAGAGAGTGTTAGAAGCAACCTCAAGGTCCTCATGATCTGCCATGAGGCCTACGTGTTGTTGTTCTCTCTCTGAGTTGGTGTGGTCATACTTCTTTGACCCGCCTTCATTGCTCCACGCTGGTGCCATTGCCTTGACTTTTGATTTCCTTTGTGATTTGTCAGAAGTCTTGACTGGCTTCTTGTCATTATTCTTGCCTTTATAGTATTGTGAAGCCTTCACCTTGCATTCTCCTTTGGCGTGTTCAATTTTGTCGCAATTGTAACATCTTATCTTCCTGGGCACATCTCTTCTGGATGAGGAACCTTTCCTCCTGCTCCTCAGAATTCTTTGTAGTCTCTTGGACAGCACGGCGACCTCATCTCTATCCTCACTAGATGTTGACTCTGACTCCTCTGAGCTTCTCTCAACTTTTGCCTTCGGGCTCACGGTCTTCCTCGTGAGTCTTCTCTTTCTTTTTAGCCGTGGAGCTTGAGCTCATAGGTAGCCAAATTTCCAAAGATGTGGGCTAGAAAATAGGTGTTCATGTCTTGAGCCTATTCCATTTTTAAAGGGGGCTAAGAGTTGAGTACGCTGCCCTAACTGGTTGTATTGGAGCAAGGGCACCGTTATTCATATAATTAAATAATAACATATATACTCCTGTAATCTTTCATATTAGTTTGTATGTCCCTCTAAAACTTTTTTGTGTTTTATATTCAACAGAACATTCTATTAACTGTGACGATGCATGTACATTAAGGATATAATTGAATAAATATTCCATATATAGGGAGATACACGATAATATCAAGAATGTAGAGGTACAAGTAATATATACAAGAACATAAAGATGTGTATGTAATCACCCTTAAACTTTATAGCAATCGATTGATATTTTTATGAAAAATAAGAGCAGCTACGTACGAAATGCCGATTTTAACATAAATGTTAGAAGTCAAGAATCATCGAATCCTCAAAAGCTAATCATGCCCTGTCAACTTGTAACAAATTTGTAAGACACTAAGAGCCAAATTAAAGTTTTCCAACTTCCAAATCTCGGAGCAACCAATAGAGCATGCTGTAAGGTTATTTAACATATGGTAATTATAACTAACATAGTTGAGAAGGTTTGTATAGATCCATCATGAACCAATCGACATCGTAACATGTCTTACGGATCAAGTGTGGATTTTCTTTGAAGCCAAGTTGTAACCCGATGCACATAAGACACGGGTAAGATTTTTAAACCAAACACTAGCCCACTCCCAGTTCATAGATTAGATCAAAATTTGAGAATTAGGGGGCGAATTAAATTGCAGATCAACTTGATCCTTAAAGACGGCCAATCAACATAACATTCATTTTCCTCCGATTTCAGTTTTCTGTCCACAATGACAGCAAACCAAGGTGGCAAGGCCCAAGGATTTTAAAGCTGGACACCGACGACGCTTCCTCACAAATTCACAACAAACACCAACGGAGATGCCACATTACATGATTGTTCTCACCTCCCACACCGGGTCCAAAATGACCGTAACCAAAGCTCCAAGGATCTCAAGGCTGGAAAATGCCGACGTTTCAGCACACCAGAAACCGAAGGAGATGCCGCATGACGCGATTGTTCTCACTGGCTCGCTGCTTACACCGGGTCCAGGATGACATCAACAGAAAAGTGCTGGGAGACAACGGCAAGTGCCACCAGTTTCGTCTAATGAAAGCCCAATGATATTTGAATTTTTTTAAAGCAGATGCAGGGTCCTCTAAAGGAGAAGCACATGGACCGAACGATTCTGCTTTACTTTCTGAACAAAAGGCACAGAACTAACTGTTTCACATGTATGATCCACAGCCGTGGACGAATGTCCCGAGAGAGAGAGAGAGAGAGAGTGAAAGCTCGCAGGTGCATCGCGTGAGGTGCTGATGCCCCCGAGAGTGTAAATCCACAACACTGGCTTGCTCCACCTTTAGAAGGAGAAAGATGCTCTACATCATGCCTGGTTAGATGTAGGCATCTTACCACCTACTGCATAAGCTCCAGTCCACCAGCAACATCGTCAGCTACATCAGCAGGCCCTGCCAGAAGAAGAAACGGAGTACAAACCCAGTCACAGCAAGATCACGGGAGTCTATAACAAATTTAAATGGAGGAACAACAGCATACAGTCGGGGTTGTTCGGTGTGCTGCAAAATGCCGTCAAACATCATAAAATACCATAAAATGACATATTTCTTATGTTTGGAACGCTGTAAATCGCTTTATGGCTGTTTTCCTTATGTCTGGAATGATGTCGATTGCTGGGTTTTACAATCGGTTGACCTATGTCACGCCCTTTCTAACCGACTTTGGTCTTCAGCCTAAAACCACTGGAAACCAAAACTGGACATTCTACCATCAGTGATTTTAAAATCGGAAACTTTATTTTAGAGAAAAAACCGGTGTTTTACATTATTTTACAACATGCCAAACGACCCGTTAGACTAGACTTTGTAGAGGTTTCAAATAGAGGCTCAAAGGATCCCATATCAAATGTTGTAAAGATGGGCTTGTGCTTATAAAAGCAAGACCCCAAGCCTTCGCCAATGAGGCATCTTTTTCTAGCAAAAAGACAACCCGAGAGCTTCTCCCGAGCATGGCGAGAAACAATAAATCAAAGTAAACACCCAAATTTGCGCATCTACAGAATGGCATCATATGTGAGAACATGACAAAAAGTCATGAAGCCCTACCTAATGAGCCAGGTGAAGCATCTCGAATGGTTCAGCCCATAGCCGTCGCTACGCCTCCACAACTTGGCGCCGTCTATGGAAACCCTTTAGCGCAATAAAACACAAGCCCACCTGTGTTAGAGGGGGCTAATGTAGAGGCTTCAAAAGAGGGCTCACAAGATCCGACATCGGATGTTGCAAAGATGGGCTTGTGCTTAATTATAAAAATAAGGCTCCAAGTCTTTTCCCATGAGGCGCCTTTTTCCGGTAAAAGACTTATTTGGGGGCACACACGGAATTGGTAGGGGGAATATAAATGAATGATGTGGAAAATGTGGTTGATTTGTGTTTTGATGATTGAGACTGGTTTTTACTGGGTGTGTGTTTTGCGGGCATGTCAATCGAATTTCGAAGATTACTGCGGAATTGAAGTTCAACTGAGATGTGCCTCCAGAGCACGGCACATGTGCATGAACATACGAGCGACACATGGATAAAGTCTGTGTGCGCGTGGTAGCTATTTCTGTAGCTGGCGCGAACTAGATTCTACAGGGGCAGATATATCAGACGATGTGGGGTTCGGGTACATGACATTTTCCCATCGACCGAGCCTTTCAACAACAGTTGATGTTAATTTACATCGGACATAATCCGAACACCTTTATTTCTACTATCGAAGGAAGAGAGTCAGGAACCCTGAGAGCCGTGACGTCGGGAGGGCTTGATCCATGCAATAGTGACGGAGCAACAACAACACAACAGGGATGACCAGGGGTAGGGAGACCAGTCTCAATGTGGGCACTGGATAAGGCATGACTCCGGGTTTAGTGAAGCGAGGCATTGACTCGAAAGGGGGAGCGACGGACGCTGGCTCGGCAAGGAGCAAGTAGGTGCTAGCTCGGGTGCGAGGTCCGCCCTATTAGTAGGGTAGGGACTGAGCTGGAGGCAGACGACAGTCTACTGGATGGTGTTGGGACTGGCAGCCGATGGAGATGGGAGTCAATTCTCTGACTGGATTATATCACTATAAGCCATGAAAGGCGTTATGTGAGGCGTTGAAAGTCCGATTACAAGTGTGCGTAAGTCACGGGACAATTCCGTCATTTATAACGGTCCCCGGGTCACTGCGTTGTTACACGTGTATTTCCACCTTTGTACACAGTATCCGTTGAAGGACTCGTGACTCAGTAGAATACCGCTCGAGGGGTGCTATGAGGTATCCGATATGGAGTAACGGGTCACCCAGTCATGAGATGGCTCACAAGTTCCTTAACGTTCGCCTCTCGGATGTCATTATCTGTTGTCGCGTGGCTTACTCAGATGAGGAGTTGACGGGCACGGCTCAAAGTGAGTAATCGAGTGCAGCTCGAAATGAGCAGTCGGGCACGACTGTGACTGAGGAAGTTGGACACCGTCAAGACTAGGGAAGTTGGGGTGTCGTGGCACTGTTGTGACTGAAGCGGTCGGGTGCTGTTGAGACTAGGGCGACCGGGTGCCGTGAGCACCATTGTGACTGGAACGGCTGGGCGTTATTGAGACTAGGCGGTTGGATGGCGCGGGCATCACTGTGACTGGGGCGGCCAGGCGCCATTGTGGCTGGAGTAACTGGGCACCGTTGAGACTATGGCAGTTGGGTGCCATGGGCACCATTGTGACTGGAGCGACCGGGCGTCATTGAGGCTGTGGCAGTCGGGTGTCGTAGACACCGTTGTGACTGGAGCGATTGAGGGCCGTTGAGGCTGGAATTGTCGGGCGCCCTTGAGGCTACGACGGTCGAGTGCCATGGGCACCGTTGGGACTAGAACGACTAGGGCCGTTGAGGCTGGAGTAGTTGGGCTCGTTGAGGCTATGGCAATCTAGTGTCGTTGGGATTGGCAGTCGGGTGTCGTAGGCAGCGTTGTGACTAAAGGGGCTAGGCGCCGTTGAGACTATAGCAGTCGAGCGCTGTTGAAATTGGAGTAGTCGGGTGCGGTAGGCACTATTGTGACTGGAGTAACTGGGCGTCGTTGAGACTGGGACAATTAGGCACTATCAGGACTAAGTAGTCAGGTGTCGTGGACATCGTTGTGACTGGAGTTGTTGAGCGCCATTGAGACTGTGATAGTCAGGCGCCGTCAGGACTCGACAGTCGGGGTGCCGAGGGCACCGGTTTGACTGGAGTAGTTAGGTGCCAGGGGTACAACTATGACTGGAACGATTGAGCGCCATTGAGACTGGGACAACCAAGCACCGTCAGGACTGGACATTCGGGTGCCGTGGGCACCATTGTGACTGGAGTTGTTGAGCGTTGTTGAGACTGTGATAGTCAGGCGCCGTCAGGACTGGACAGTCATGGTACCGAGGGCACTTTTGTGACTGGAGTTGTTGAGTGCCGGTGAGACTGATAGTCAAGTGTCGTTGAGGCTGGCGTAATCATTAAGCTGGAAATCGGTGGGCGCCGCTAGGACGGGAGCCAAGCGGGCACTGTTGAGGCTGGAGCGACTGGTGTCGATAAGGTTGGAGACCGGCGTGAGGAGTTTGCAATCAGCGTGACAACTCCTCAGGATAAGGATAGAGTTCAAGCATGCTGTCTAAGGAGCGTTGACGATGATGGGCTCCATCAATAGGACAAGTCGAGGGCTATCTTCCGCATTTGAACGTGGTCTTCTGGGTGGTCGCGTTCTGGATGAACGCGGTTGGCTAGGTAGCCGCGTTCTGGTTGAACGCGGTCATCTTGGTGGCCGCGTTCTGGTCGCGACTTCTGTGCAGGGTATGTTCATTAAGGTGACATCTGGGCGGCACATTTTCATTGAAGCGAAGTCCAGGCAGGGCACTTTCATCAGGGAAAGTACTTGACGCTCCATCTTGCATCAAGACTCGTGAACTCGTCTAGGTAGGCGTGTTCTGGTCATGACGTCTGGGCGGGGCACGTTCATCGAGACGGGGGCTTGACGCTTCAGCTTGCATCAAGACTCGTGAAATATGCCTTCGGCATTTTCTTGAACCGCCTTTGCACGACATCCGTCGGAGAGTCCGAGGGGGACTTGGTGTCTTGGCTAAACACCGTATGAGGGATGGTCACGTGACATGCCCTTGGCATATGACTACCAAGCACAAAACCAACCAATGCCAATCGGATCATCGTCCTTCTCCATCGTGTATTGCCACCCATAGGGATCAACTTGGGGGTCTTCTTGTGGTCCTTGGTTGTGACCCTTGGCCTTCCCATGGGGGGGATTATAGGCTTTGGGTTAGGGGGTGTAAGGCTGGGATAGAGGGTTGGGTGCCCAACGTAAAGGGGGTTTGGAGTGCCCCACGTAAAGGGATACAAAGAACTAGGGGGTTTAGATGGGGAGGGGAGCTGGCATGCGTAAAGGGTAGAAAGAACTGGGGGTTTAGGTTGGGAAGTGGGCTGGTCCGCCTAAACCAAGGAGGTTTAGGCGGGCCAGGTGGCTGCCCTGCCTAAACCCCTGGGTTTTGGTGGGGTAGGCTGGATTCTATGGGGTTCATGCGGGGAGATTTGAGAGAGAGTGAAGGGCACGCTAGTGGGCCCAGGGTTTAGGCGGGTAGCTTGGCTTTAGGCGGGCCGGGGGAGAGGAGAGGAGAGGGCGCTTGTGGGCACGGGTTTAGAAGAGGAGGTTGGGTTTAGGCGAGTTGGGAGAGAAGAGAGAGAGGGGCGCTTGTGGGCCCAGGGTTTAGGTGGGGAGGCTAGGTTTATGCAGGATGAAAAAGAGGAGAGAGAGGGGCGCTTGTGGGCCTAGGGTTTAGACAGGGAGGTTGGGTTTAGGCAGGATGGGAGAGAGAGAGAGAGAGGGGTACTTGTTGGCCCAAGGTTTAGGAGGGTCAAGTGGGTTGGGGTTTAGGTGGGAAAGTTTGGGCCAGAGAAGGCAGAGATGGGCCAGGGTTTAGGAGGGTCAAGTGGGCTAGGGTTTAGGCAGGTCATGTGGGCTGAGGTGGGCCCATGTTTAGGAGGGTCAAGTGGGCTAGGTGAAGAAGAGAGAGAGAGAGAGAGAGAGAGAGAGAGAGAGGGGACCACTTGGATCTGGACCCAGAGCAGCCAGGCTTGCTGTTTGCCAAGGCTCTGGCTTAAACGCAGACGACCCAAATGCCATGTTTTGAATGCGGCTGCCACAGTGGCCGCGTTCTGGTTGACAGCTGCTAGTCGCTCCGACGTTCAAGTGTGATTTGATTGTTGGAGCCACCGGTGTCAAGCCACTTGTAGAAGGCCGTGACGGGAATTGTTCCCTGCCTTTTTGTCATGCGCCACGTGACGCGATGGGTGACCGAGTCCCGAGTTGGTCCGGCAACTAGGATGTCAGCATGACGATACCGCTTGTCTAGTAGTCAAGATGTTGAGTATATCTGAGTGATTTTGATGATAACAAAACCCAAGACATTTATTTCTCACACGTGCCATGTATTAGAACGAAGATTTTTTATGCAATAAAGGTCCAATTCCATCTCATTTCTTTTAAAGTGTTCATAATCCTCCCATTGTGTTAAAAAGAGCCTAAGTGGACTTGAAATGAATCATAACACAAGCTTAATTCAAGCATCGAACTTATGGTCAGTTTTCACTGAGCTAACACTTGGATTTTGCAGGACTGGGGACTTTCGGTCGACCTCTACACCATTAGCGGTCGACCTGAAATAACATAACTGAACGAAGCCCACCTGTAAAAATAGCGGTCGACCGCCAGACCCATAGCGGTCGACCGGATTTTCCAGCAGCCCAACATCTACAGGAATTCTCAGAACGGTCGACCGCCAGCCTCCACCGGTCGACCGCCAGTCCCAAAAGCCTTCATTGTTGACTTTTGATTTTAGCTCGTGGGGAGATTCTCTTGGGGCATTTGTTTAAGCCCACTGCCCCCAATCAAGGCAGAGATTGTGGATCTAGTCCAGGGCTTGTCTCTTGACCACCCTGGGTCTGTAAAACATCTCATTGAGAGATCAAAAAACCCTAATCACTTGTGAAGATCAAGAAGGCTATTGAAGGGGTAGAAGGGTACTATAGCTGCGTGAACAGTGCTCTGTCCAAGGGACTCTTCATCCAAGATTCAGACTCTCAAGCAAATCTGCAACCCATTCAAGTGAAGATCAAGCTGAGGGATCAAGCTGCATCAAAAGCATTCGTCATCCACTAAGGGGGAGCAAATCAAGATTCTTCTCTTGTGTTCTATTCTCATATTTTTCCTTGAGCTTCATTTTGTGGTTCTTGTAATCTTCAAATACTTCTGTGTGTGTGGATCTTCCTAGATCCGTTTGTGTCTGTGTTCAATCCGTTGTGGTTTTGTGTGTGTTAAGGTGTTCTTACACCTTTGTGGGAGCTCTCATTCCCAACGTATCTGTGTGTGTGTCTCATCTTGTATCACCTTACAAGATAGTGTGTGAATCCTCACCGCCGGTGAGGGGTGGACGTAGGTTGCCGTCGTTGCATCCGAACCACCTAAAAATCACTGTCCCTTGTGTGTTTGCTCCTTATCTTCTACCTCCATTCTGCGTTTATGTGTTAGCGTTTCATATTTACTTATTTCATCACATAGATTTACATTCTTAAGTGTTTTCTCATCAAACTAACTTTAATCATACAAAGATAAATTAAAATCTGCCATCACCCAATTCACCCCCCCTCTTAGGTGTCATTGATCGCGGGACTTCAATTGATATCAGAACTAAGGCTCTATCTTTTGAGATCTAACGATCTAGAGTGAGATCCAGATCAATGGCAAACAAGGGAATGATGCCTGAGAGTCATTCGATTCATCGTCCTCCTTACTTCGACGGCTCGAATTATTCCTATTGGAAAAATAGGATGCATGTCTTCCTAAGAGCCCAGGAGTCTGAGATCTGGAGAGTTGTGGACAAGGGTCCATACAAACTCAGGGATGATGAAGAGAAATGAACACCCGAGAAAATTAAGAAATGCACTATAAATTTCAATGCCATGAATATTATGCAATGTGCCATTCACCCTAATGAGTTCTCTCGTGTTTCTATGTGCAGCTCAGCCAAAGAAATGTGGGACAAGCTGCGACTCATATACGAGGGAACTTCAGAGGTCAAGGAGACCAAGGCAAATCTCCTAGTCAGAGACTACGAGCTGTTCAAGATGAAGCCTGAAGAAACCATTTCTGAGATGTTTGCAAGGCTAACAGAGATCACAAATGGTCTCAAAAGTCTCGGGAAGGAATACTCAAATTCCGACCTTGTAAGGAAAGTTTTGAGGTCACTACCGTCGGCATGGCACACAAAGGCCACGGTAATTGAAGATTCAAAAGATCTGTCCACTCTCACCCTAGACGAACTCATAGGGCCACTCATGACCTATGAGATAAATATGAAGAGGACAGCTGATGAAGACATCAAGAAGAAAAAGGTGATTGGATTGAGAGCTCATCACTCCGACGACGACTCTCAAGAAGATGAATCTAGTGACGGAAGCAATGAAGAGGAAGAATTGGCGATGATAACTCGCCAAGTGAAGAGATTTTTGAGAAAAAAAGAAATTTTTAGGGAAACTTCAGAAAGGGGCAAAGAAAGCCCACTCAAACCAAAGGTGAATCAAACAAGCCAAGTAGCATCATATGCTACGAATGCAAGAAGCCTGGGCACATGAGAGGAGAGTGCCCAGATCTGAAGAAGAAATTCAAGAAGGACAATTTCAAGAAACCCAAAGCCATGGTCGCCACATGGAGCGACGAAGAAGATGAACCATCTGATGAAGAGATCCAAGAGCTCGTGGAAAGCTTGTGCCTCATGGCACATGAAGATGAATCTCCTGAGGTAACTTCTGATCCTAATTTTATTTCGAATGAACAATGGGAGTCTGAATATGAAAAACTGTATGTGAAGTACAAGAAAATCAGGTCTGAAAATAAAGATCTCAATAAAAAGATTGATGAGTTAACACATGAAGATATCTTTGTTAAATTTGAGAAATTGGAACAAGATTGGTTCGAATCAACTGAAGAAAAAGAAACATTGCTACAAACCATTTCAAACATTGAGAAAACTAAAGATGAAATGTCCTGTAAAATGTCTGAAATGGAAAGTGTGTGTGAAAGATTGAAAAATGATGAGGAAGCTCTGAAGTCCACTATTTCAGAACTTGAAAAGAGAAACGTGAGTTTGGGTGAAGAGGTGGATGAGTTACAATCTACCCTATCTAGGTTTGTTAAAGGGAAACAGAACCTAGACAATTTGCTGGAGGTTAAGGCTAATTTCCAAAAGGAAGGATTAGGGTACGGCCCACAAAACAAAAAATCTTTTGAACATAAGATCACCACATCCTATGTTCATGAGAAAGAAAATAACTGTGCCTCATGTTCTAACCTTAAAACAAAACACATCCAACCTAAACCACGCCAACTCCAAAGGACAATTTGCACATGTAAATTGTTTTCATTATGGTAGATTCGGACACATGATTGCCAACTGCTGGTTCAAACAAAATAATACAAGAAATCATGCTTTTTGGACCAAGAATAGGCATGCACAGAATTGGACTAACTCCTACGGACCCAAACTAGCTTGGGTACCAAAAATAATTGCACGAGAACTTTCTTTCTTGCAGATATATCTTGAAGCCAGGGGGAACAAATGGTGCTTGGACAGCGGTTGTTCAAGGCATATGATAGGGGACTTCTCTACACTGCAAGACAAGGATGAAGGTTCAGTTGTCTTTGGAGGCCAAGACAAAGGTAAAATCATTGGAATTAGCAACATAGGTAAGAATTCTAAAATTCTTATTGAAGATGTGCTTTTGGTGAAAGGTCTAAATCACAATCTGCTGAGTATAAGTCAACTGTGCGATAAGGGTTTTAAAATTATTTTTGATGAAACCCATTGTATTGTCTTGAACAAGAACACAAATGAGGTTAAATTTATTGAAAAAAGGAATAATAATGTCTATACTGTTGATATTGATAATGTTTCTTGTGATGATTTTTGCTTGATAGTAAACAATCATGAAAATGCATGGTTATGGCACCGAAGATTAGGTCATACTAGTTTTGGAGTAATCTCCAAGTTGTCTAGACATGATTTGGTGAATGGATGGCCAAAATTAAAATTTGAAAGTGATAAAATCTGTGAAGCTTGCACAAAAGGCAAGCAAACACGAATTTCCTTCAAAAATAAAAATATTGTTTCTACCGCTAGGCCTTTGGAATTGTTGCACCTTGATCTCTTTGGTCCAACTAGGACTTCCAGCCTAGGAGGAAAATCTTATGATTTTGTGATTGTTGATAATTATTCCAGATTTACTTGGGTGCTCTTTTTAGCCAATAAAAATGATGCCGTGACAGAATTTCAAGTCTTTTGTAAGAAAGTTCAGAATGATAGAGGTTATCTCATCACTACCATTCAAAGTGATCACGGTGGAGAATTTGAGAATCATGATTTTAGCAAGTTATGTGAAGAGCAAGGATACACGCACATTTTTCCATCACCAAGGATGCCTCAACAGAATGGAGTGGTGGAGAGGAAAAACAGAACACTGATAGACATAGCGCGGACCATGTTAAGTGAGAACTCCCTACTCAAATACTTTTGGGCTGAGGCGGTAAGTACAGCATGCTACATCATCAACAGGACAATGGTAAGACCCATCTTAAAGAAAACTTCTTATGAGCTGTACAAAGGTAAGAAACCAAACATTTCTCACCTTAAACCCTTTGAATGCTCGTGTTTCATCCTGAACAATGGTAAGACCAATCTAGGAAAGTTTGATGAGAAAAGTGACAAATGAATTTTTCTAGGTTATGCACTTAACTCTAGAGCCTATCGATTGTTCAATAAGAGGACTTTAGTCGTTGAAGAAAGTCCTCATGTGATTTTTGATGAATTTGAGTTAAAACTAACAAACCAATCTGTTCAAATTATGGATGCACATGAGGATTCCAAAAGTCCGAATGATGTCAAGGCCAAGAACGAGCCAACTGAAGATGGAGCTAGTAAAATTGAAGAAGATGAGGATCTCTCAATTGAAACACTTCAGGAACAGCAAGTACAACACCCGGATTTGCCAAGATCATCCACTCTTCTGAAAGATCACCCCGTTGAAAACATCATAGGTAATCCTGAAGATGGGGTAAAAACTAGATCCTCTCTAAGGCAGGTAGAAGAGGAGGATTTGATTACTTTAATTTCACAAGAGGAGCCTAAGGACATTCATGATGCCTTGCAAAATGAATCCTGGATCCAGGCTATGCATGAAGAGTTGCACCAGTTTGAAAGAAACGAAGTGTGGACTCTTGTGCCACGTCCTAGAAATCAACCCGTAATAGGAAACCGATGGGTTTTTAGAAACAAGCTGAATGATACGGATTTGATTGTTAGGAACAAGGCCCGGCTTGTAGCCAAATGGTACAGCCAGGAGATGGGTATTGATTTTGACGAGTCCTTTGCACTGGTTGCTAGGCTAGAGGCAGTCCGGATTTTATTGTCATATGCTTGCTCTTCTAATTTCAAATTATTTCAAATGGATGTTAAATCTGCATTTCTGAATGGGTATATCAAAGAGGATGTCTTTGTAAAACAACCTCCAGGTTTTGAAGACTCCAAACATCCACGGTATGTGTACAAGCTGCAGAAGGCGCTGTACGGACTAAAGCAAGCACCAAGGGCATGGTATGAAAGGCTCACATCCTTCCTGATGAGAATGGCTTCAAAAAGGTAAAGTTGATCAAACACTGTTCACGAGGAAATCAGGTAAAGATATTTTGGTAGTTCAAGTATATGTTGATGACATAATCTTTGGAGCTACAAACAATACATTGTGAGATGAATTTGCAGAAATATGCAAGGAGAATTCGAGATGAACTTAATGGGGGGAGCTGACTTTCTTCCTTGGATTGCAGGTCAAACAAACTTCAGAAGGAATCTTCACAATCAAGCAAATATACTATGGAACTGCTGAAGAAATACGGGATGGCGGAAGCAAAAACCCATATCAACTCCCATGGCCACCACCACAAAGCTGGATAAAAATGAAAATGGTAAAACAGTAGATTCTACATTGTTTCGAGGTATGATCGGATCACTACTATACTTAACAGCATGCCGCCCCTGATATCCAGTTCAGTGTGTGTTTATGTGCTCGCTTTCAGTCATGTCCAAAAGAATCCCATCTATGGTTGTTAAACGCATTTTTAGGTATTTAATTGGGACAATTGATTTTGGCTTGTGGTTTCCCATCGATAGCTCTTTTGACTTAATTGCTTACACCGATGCAGATTATGCCGGTTGTATGTAGATCGTAAAAGTACAAGTGGGGTACTGTCAGTTTCTTAGTGGGTGCCTTGTTTCATGGGCTTCCAAGAAGTAACATTCAGTAGCTCTCTCAACGGCCGTGGTTGAATATGTAGGCGTCGGAAGTTGTGGAGCCCAAGTACTTTGGATCAAAAGTCAATTGCTTGACTTAAATGTTGAAGTGAATTATGTGCCGATCTTGTGTGATAATACAAGTGCAATTAATCTATCAAAAATCATGTTCAACACTCCAGAACCAATCACATTGACATTCGGCATCATTTTCTGAGAGATCATGTAGGCAAAGGGGACCTTGAGTTCAAATTTATTGATACACACAACCAATTGGCTGACATCTCACAAAACCCCTAAATCAGAATCAATTCAATAAAATCAAGAGAGAACTTGACATGTGCAAGGGTGAGGGCATACGCACTTAGGTCTGCACTAGGATGAGCATTTTTTTGGGTAGACTATGTGAGATGCATGCATTGTGTGTATCTTCTTTCTCGTGTGTACAACAATACCTAGCATGTGTGCTTATACCTATATATATACATACCTCTTCCTTGACATATTTCTAAGACTGAATATTCCTTGACAAATAAATGTGGACTAGTGACCTAGGAGTTCTAAGTAGTCCCAAAAGGGGGATTCCGTAGTTGACTCATGCTAGACATCATCCTTGGTTCAACAAAAAAAAAGAAAGAGAAAAAAAGGAAAATATGTAAAAAAAGGAGAAAAGGTGGATATGAACAGACGGGGGAGTCCACAAGGCCATGGAGCTTACTTTTATCACTGGAGGATTGTTGGAGAGTCACACTCGTCTTCTGAGTCAAAAAAGGGGATCTTGCCCCCTAGCGGTCGACCGCTGGCTTCGTGCCGGTCGACCGACCGCGGCGAACCGGGCCGGTTCAACCGCGTCCGAACCCCAACTTAAGGGGGCTTTCACCCTCTCCTCCTCATTTTATTGCATCCACTCTCTCTCCCTTACTCCTCCCAAACCCTAGCACACCTCTCCCTCATCTCCTAAGCCCTCAAAACCCCACATCTCCTCCCTCCGCACACGATCCGGCCGACTGTTCTCAGTTTCGGAACAATACCTCGCCGGCGTTCGTGCGCTCGTGTCACCTTTCCCTGAGTTCCAGAGCGTGGAGACGGTGCTTACAGTCCTTCAAGTCTCTCTCTCCATCCCAAGGTAGAGGCTTTCCCTTTCACGGGGATCATCTCCGAGTTTCCTAGTCTAAAATGCTACCTAGAAAGAGCTCTCGGCGTCTTGTCAAAGGGGAACCTAGTGCTCGGAGACGTGAAGCTCCGGCCGCTCCACCACCGCCGGCTCCGGCACCCAGGTTACCTCCAAGAACTATCATCGACCCCCGCCTTGTCGATTTTGATGAGATGAATGAAATCCTACCCGACATTTATACAGTTTTCTCAATGCAACCGGGATGGATCGACTTTGTCACTATATACAACCGTTACTATCCATATCTAGTGCAACAGTTCTATGGTAATTTGGTTGACAAAAATGGGAGTTTGTACACCGTGGTTCAGGGCATTGAAATCTGTATTATTCCAGAATTGTTTAACCGTGCTCTAGGTGTTTCTGCTAATGGTGCATATGAGTTTTGGGCATGGTGAGGTTGAGGCCAGTTTCATTGCCATGACGAGCTGTGAGTTTGTGCGTGGTGTGAGTGACCTAATTGAGCTCAATGCCAACAACTTTCCCGCACTGCAACGGGTCCTCCATCACATGTTTACTACACTCATTTATCCAAAGAGTGGCAGCCGAGATGAAGTGACTGAGGTGCACCGATTCCTGTTCTTTCATGTTATGAATGGAAACTTAGTTGATATGGGATGGCTTATGACTCAATTGATAGGACGATGCCGTACACATTTACGGAGGTCCCTGCCCTATGCTTTTCAACTCACTGGAGTCTTCACCTATGTTGGGGTCCCATTGGAGGGTGAGCAGTTTATTCTGGTCCGACAGGATGATATTTACAATGAGCACAAGATTTTCTCCGATATGGGATATTACCGTGCTGCAAATGGTGAGCTTCGTCGTGCTGTCCCAGTTTATGGGGAGGAGGATGACAGTGAAGAGGAGCCCGAACAGGAACAACAGCAAGATCACCAAGATGCACCTGCACAAGTACAGCCCGCGGATGTGCCTCCACCCGAGGATCTTCCTCCACCACCGCAGTACTTTCATGGGGAGTCTTCCACTCAGGGTGCTGGGCATCTTACTTTGGGGGACTATGAGACTCTAGATAGGCGTATCTTAGGCATGGAAACACGGATCGACTCCACCCTTGGGTGGTGGGACACTTTTATGGATACCATGACTGGACGAATAGAAACCTTCACCCACGCTCTGGATGACCTTTCTACCCACATGGCCACTCTCTATGCCAGCCACGAAGATACCCGTGAAGCCTTCCGGCTCAATAATCGTGCCCTTCTTAGCCTCCGTAGAATGCTTCTTCATCATGATGAAATTCTGCATAGAATTGAGGATCGTCTCCCTCCTCCTCCTCCTCCAGCTCCTGCTCCTGCTCCTGCTGGCTCCGCCCATGATGATGATGCCTCGGATGGTGATAATGGCGAGGAGGCTGAGGATCACCCTGCTGTGTAGCTGCTCTTGGGTCCCCGTGTCACTTTTGTCCACTATTTTGTATCCCTCCCCTCTCCTTTTTGCTGATGTCAAAGGGGGAGAAGTAGACTATTAGGTTTATATATCTATGCTATGTGTGTGTTGCATGACTGCATGTGTGTCTATCTCTGCATTGTAGTTTGAGCATGTTAGCATTGCATTAGTGGTTGCATTCCTTTGTGTGTTGAGTTTTGGTCACAGAGTAGATGTCATGTATTCTTTGTACCCTGCATTGAACTAATGAGAATGAATGAAAGAATGCACTATGTGTTGAATTAACAAGATTGGCTCTCTCCTCTCTCACTTCTTTTCAATTTGGCAAACAAGTGTTGAAAGGCTGGAATTGATGTGTTGAATGGTTTGTGTTGGAAGTGATGTGTTTGTGCTGAAATTGACGTGCCGAATGCATCTCAAACTTTGAGTTCAACAGTTCAAATTTATGGCTTTCTCCTGGGTTTCAAAATGTGATTGACCTCGATTTTAAATCTTGCTTAAAGGCAAATGGTTGGAACACGATGAATATAAATGCCTAGAGTTTTGTCATCATCAAAAAGGGGGAGATTGTTGAGTATATCCGAGTGATTTTGATGATAACAAAACCCAAGACATTTATTTCTCATGTGCCATGTATTAGAACGAAGATTTTTTATGTAATAAAGGTCCAATTCCATCTCATTTCTTTTAAAGTGTTCATAATCCTCCCATTGTGTTAAAAAGAGCCTAAGTGGACTTGAAATGAATCGTAACACAAGCTTAATTCAAGCATCGAACTTATGGTCAGTTTTCACTGAGCTAACACTTGGATTTTGCAGGACTGGAGACTTTCGATCGACCTCTACACCATTGGCGGTCGACCTGAAATAACAGAATTGAACGAAGCCCACCTGTAAAAATACTGGTCGACCGCCAGACCCATAGCGGTCGACCGAATTTTCCAGCAGCTCAACATCTACAGGAATTCTCAGAATGGTCGACCGCCAGCCTCCATCGGTCGACCGCCAGTCCCGAAAGCCTTCATTGTTGACTTTTGATTTTAGCTCGTGGGGAGATTCTCTTGGGGCATTTGTTTAAGCCCACTGCCCCTAATCAAGGCAGAGATTGTGGATCTGGTCCAGGGCTTGTCTCTTGACCACCCTGGGTCTATAAAACATCTCATTGAGGGATCAAAAAACCCTAATCACTTGTGGAGATCAAGAAGGCTATTGAAGGGGTAGAAGGCTACTGTAGCTGCGTGAACAGTGCTCCGTCCAAGGGACTCTTCATCTAAGATTTAGGCTCTCAAGCAAATCTGCAACCCATTCAAGTGAAGATCAAGCCGAGGGATCAAGCTGCATTAAAAGCATTCGTCATCCACTAAGGGGGAGCAAATCAAGATTCTTCTCGTGTTCTATTCTCATATTTTTCCTTAAGCTTCATTTTGTGGTTCTTGTAATCTTCAAATACTTCTGTGTGTGTGGATCTTCCTAGATCCGTTTGTGTGTGTGTGTTCAATCCGTTGTGGTTTTGTGTGTGTGTGTTAAGGTGTTCTAACACCTTTGTGGGAGCTCTCATTCCCAACGTATCTGTGTGTGTGTCTCATCTTGTATCACCTTACAAGATAGTGTGTGAATCCTCACCGCCGGTGAGGGGTGGACGTAGGTTACCGTCGTTGCATCCGAACCACCTAAAAATCACTGTCCCTTGTGTGTTTGCTCCTTATCTCCTACCTCCATTCTGCGTTTGTGTGTTAGCGTTTCATATTTACTTATTTCATCACATAGATTTACATTCTTAAGTGTTTTCTCATCAAACTAACTTTAATCATACAAAGATAAATTAAAATCTGCCTTCACCCAATTCACCCCCCTCTTGGGTGTCATTGATCGCGGGACTTCACAAGAGTGACCCCTGCTTCTTGGTACAAAGCCGTGTGATATGATGAGTGGCTCTGAAATCTAAGTTGGATGTAGCAGATGGATCCGTTGGCATTGCGACATTGATGAGGTGTTCGGGAGTCGTTCCCGCCTCTCAGTAGGGTGCCGTGGACACGATATGTTGTTCTGAGTCCCAAGTTGGCCCAGTTGTCGGGGTGCCTGCGGTGTAATGCTGCATGTAAGATATCCGGGAGTGACTCTTGAATCTTTACAAAGTGCCGCTTGGCACGGCAAGTTGTCCCGAACCTCGGGTCTGATCCGATTGTCGGGAAACTGGTTGGCATGGTCTCGTTTGCTCAGGGGTGCTCTCCGTTTGTTATGTTATGTCATTTGTCACGGCAAAATATCCCGATTTCTGGGGAGTAATTCCATTTGCCTAAATCCTGATTAATTTGATAAGTAGGTGCAACAAGAACAAAACCCGAGAGCGGCCCCCGAACGGATGCCTCCAAGGTCGGGAGGATGGCTCTCTGAAGACTCTTCAGATTACTCTGAAGACGAGGAGCCAGAAAAGTTATACTCCTTCCCTCGTCACAAAGTCCTGAAAATTTTCCACATGTACCACCGTGAAGGGCTACTGGCTCTTTCGGAGTCAAAAAATGATGAAATGATAAGCACTATGCTGCAGCATGACTATTATTTATACCATCGGATAAGACCACGTCATCCAGGATTGCCGCGCTTTCAAAGACACTGTGGAAGACCTGATCAGCCAAGGAGTACTTGACATGGGCGACCACTTGATCTGCCTGCCGCAGCCACATGCGCGGAGAGAGTCAAACTTCTATGTCAATGTGATACACACATCGGCCTCCTTTATACTCCCTAAGTCAGGAAAAGAAGAGACCAACCCCAGCCAGGCTAAACCCACATTGTGGTATCTGGGGTGATGACCCTCTCATCGGTGTTCTTTCTTTAAGAAGGATACTAAAAAAATATTCGACAACTTTCTAAAAGAGGGTTGAGTGATGGTGGATGACCCATCGTCATACTACAATGAAATGGCAAAGAGTCATCCCCTCTACTGCAAGTGTCATGTCAGGGTGTCTCACCCTAACCGGGAATGCCGGGAAGTCTAGGACTGTATTGAGACCCTCATCCAAGGAGGGAAAATTGACGCTCAGGAGAATCCAACAGCAAGGCAATGCCTTTGAGAGGCAGCCGAGAAGATTATCCGACAGGGCTAGAAAGGCCCGATTAGAGGGGAAGGCTCCAAGTCCACCTTCAAGCAAGGCCAACCAGGCAAACCTGCTGGAGGAAATTCCCAGACAAGCCACAAAGGCAAGGATAAGCTCAAAGAGCACAAAGTCAAACCTCAACTCCTCGCTAAGCAAGTAAACTCACCAGTTGAAGGAAGGCCTAAAGTGATGCAGGACGGTGTACTCAAATGAATCCGACTAGGCGACTAATGAGATCAACAAATGCGTTACAATTGATCGACAAATAACCCGACGTGTACTCGAATGCCAAGAGATAAATTACGCTAAATAATAGTAGCTATGCGCTAAGAAACCGCCCCTCGCAGCGGGGAAACGTCGAACCGAACGGTAGATAGAACTACCAAGGTCTAGGGCATCAATCACATACATAGAATGAACTCAAGTCAGTGCGCTTAGGATAAGAAAACACTCACAATCTCACAAGCCGGCAGAAAAATAGTTAACTAGCTAGGCATCTTAACTCACTCACGGCGGCAAATGTGACAAAGATACTAAATAAGCAAATTAAATAAGCGGGTTTCTCACGCTAACCTACTCGCTGAAGAGCGAGGTTCCAACAGAGGCCACGTACTCCGAGAGAGGAAAGGAGTCTGCTGGCCGCCAGGGCATGGGCTGCTGCAAGCACCGGTGGCGGCGGACAGCTAGGGAGCTCCGCCGGTGACCTCGGGGTAGAGCAGGGCAGCCGCCGGACGCTCCTGCTGACCGGGTGGAGGATGGTGCGACCGGTCGTAGTCGAAGGCGTGGCTCTGCTGATGGGGGGGAGGGGACGTCGTAGGGGTCTTCCGAGCCTCACCGGGGCGCCGCGGAGAGGATGGCGGCCCTTTGTGTAAGATGGCTGGGCTCACGGGGCTGGCTCACGGACGCAGGCAGCTGAACGGTAGGGTAGGAGTGGCGGTGGAGACGGAGCAGCGGTCGGTGGTGGTGGCGATGGTGGTCTCTCTCCCGGCACGGTAGGGGAGTGGCACGGGACAAGGGAAGGTTGTTATGCGCAGCAAAGAGTGATATAGAAGGGAGGGGATGAATAGATCACTCCCGATTTAAAAACTTCAGCTGAAAATCACTACTTCGAATTTCAACCCTTCAGATACAGCGAAAGAGTATTGCTAACGCAGTCAATAACCAAGACAGAATAAGTAAGTGCGATTGAAAAGGCTGTTCACAGTCAAACAAAATGCCAAGCAGATGGAGAGCACAAACGATAACAGCAAACCACAGAAGAGACAAGTATTTTTAAGGTGGTTCGATTGTAGTCCACAATCTACATCCACCCCTCACTCCAACTAGAGTGAGGCTTCCACTAGCCACGGCTAGAAACAGCAGACTCAGTCTGCGAACAAAATGCTGCCACACAGCTTGACCAACCAAGGGAAACAAATCCCTCAACCCAAACTCTGCTACCCACAGAGCTTGACACCTGGACCTGCTACCCGCAAGACCAGAACCGGAGATGAATCTCCCTTCCTCCAAACCGGAGGGAACCTGCTAGTGACAACCCGTCACTGGCAAAACCAGAGATCACAGATCTCTCTTCCTCTGCAACCCAGAGGGAAACCGGAGTATCTCTCCCTTCCTCCAAACACTGGAGGGTAACAATATGGAATCAGAAATATGAAGAAAGAAACTGAAAAACAAGACAATCGATGAAGACAATCGTTTCTGAAAACCAAAACAATGTAGCTTCCGAAGAAGCAAATTAGACACTTCTCTCTCACTCAGACTTTTCTCTCAGAACACTACTCTCAAATCATTTCTCTCTGGAACGTGGAGGCTCTCTCTTTTCTTCTTCTGCTCAGGGATTCTTTTTCTCAGCTTTTTCCTCCAGTTCAGTCCTTCTAATCGCAGAAGACACCTTTTATATGGCATCCGACCTGAATACCATGACTTCACACGAGTGGCGTGAGTGGGGCTCGTTCCCTCCTTTTCCAGAGCATCCTCGGATCACGTGCCAAGCATCATCCTCGGATCACGTGCCCAATCATCAACCTGAATCATCTGCAGGCAGAGACAAAAGAAATGTAACTAGTTAGTTCAGGCTTTTAACACAGCGTGTATAGACTTTAGAAGCAGCAAATAAGCAAGTATGTACAACGTGAGAATGTATAGACTTGAAAGCCTTCATGCGACCTCAAAGTACAGACTTGCAGAATGATGCATTAACATAACAGAGAGGAATGTGTAGACTTCTGTGTAAAGCATGAAGCAATCGAATGTATAGACATGAAAACAAGGGAGTGTATAGACTTGATGAATGCGTGCATGGGAAGGCAGTGTACAGACTTGAGAAGAACGATGTATTAGCATAACCAATGTATAGACTTTGATGTAAAGGCTTGAGTTACACAAGCAATGTATAGACTTCACGATGCACACCCATATCCAATGTATAGACTTTTCGATGCACAGGCTGGAGTTAAGCGAACGATGTATAGACTTACCCCTTGAAGAATGTACAGACTTTGAAGACTCGAAGCCCCACGATGTATAGACTTTGAATGCATCTTCAAAGCACAATGTGCAGACTTTACCAATGAATAGACTTGATCTATTGGTTGTACAGACTTCAAGCGATGTAGAGACTTGGTGCACGCCAAGCGATGTACAGACTTGGTGAGCGCCAAGCGATGTATAGACTTGGTGAACGCCAAGCGATGTACAGACTTGGTGAGCGCCAAGCGATGTACAGACTTCAATGACTCATGCAACCAGACACTTGAATGCTCAGACAATGTACAGACTTAGTGCAAACGGGATGTGCAGACTTTGTAGCAACAATGCAGGCTGTACAGACTTGAGAATCTTGAAGGCCAATGTACAGACTTGGAAAGCTTGAAGACTGCGATGTATAGACTTTGCGAGCGCCAGGCCGATGCATAGACTTTACCAATGTGCAGACTTTGCCTATATGCAATGTGTAGACTTGATATCAACGAATGCACTGGCTGTACAGACTTGCATAAGCGATGTATAGACTTTGCCAATGTGTAGACTTAGTGCAAACGGGATGTGCAGACTTTGTAGCATGCAGTGTATAGACTTCATATGAAGGAATGCACAATGTCTAGACTTGATATGAAAGAATGCAAAAGACTCTGTACAGAGATGGCCAATGTACAGACTTCAATGCAGAGACTTTGAACGTGTATGCTGGCAGTGTATAGACTTGATCAAGTAATGCATGTCTATATGACAACCACATGAACTGCACTGTCCCAAGTGATGAAGCATGAATTGATCTAGAGATAGAAACAGACTGATTTATAGTGTGAGACATCATCAAAACCGTAGGGATGCAACAATCTCCCCCTTTTTGATGATGGCAACACTATGAATCAAGCAATATCAAGGCTTAACAAGAAATTAACTGCAGCTTTAACAATCAAAGCAAATTCAAGGCAAGCTCATGCAGACAAATTAAACACTACTGCTGAAACTCTTCTTTCTCCAAAACCACTCCCCCACAACTCACTCTCAAATATTCTCCCCCACAGCTCATGAACAATTCTCCCCCAAACTTCCAAAACTCATGAACTCATGACTTACTGATATTGCAGAACCTCTCTCCCCCTTTGACATCAGCAAAAGGAAATGAAGAATATATGAAAGTGTTGGAGACATGAGAAGAAGTACAGTAACATCTTAGTGCAGAAAGGCACGAGCAAGTCTTAAGAGAATAAGTGAGGTGCTAAACTCAAGTGAAGATTCTTGAACTCCAGTAACAATAGAGAATAGAATGATAGAAAGTTTATCAACATACATAGATATGATTTAGAACAGGGTGAACAAGTATGGCAAGACATAGTTGAACAAGCAACTATCCCAGAAGACAACAAGAGACAAAGTCAGAGAAGGTGTTCTCAAGGTATTGAGGACAAGCAATCCATTAGTGCATAACAACAAGGGATTTTTGAGATGATTTTCAAGAAGACCAATGAGTAAGTTGGTAATTCACTCTTTTGACATTAGGGAGACACCTTGATTAGAGGCCTGAATCCCCAGTTACTCAGTGTGAGTACCTCATTACCTCCTCCTTTTTTTTTAAAGGAACAGAGTTAGTAACTGTGGCTTTTGACATGAGGAAACACCTTGATTAGAGGCCAGAGTCCCCAGTTACTCACCAGCAAGCCACCATTGCTCTGTGAAGGTCAGAATATTAATGTCATGACTTTTCAATTTTTGTTAAGCATTTGACACCTCATGACATAGGAGAAAACTTCATTTCATTGATGAAGCTCCCAGTTTCTCAGTGAACAAATCAGGACCTTTGTTAATTCAGATTATCCCTTGTGTAGAGAAGATGGAATGATTGAAAACAATACCAGAAGGACTATTTCTTGAAGTGATCTGAGTCTAGATTTCAAGTTGTTTTGGTCAGATATCAAGACATACAGGTTTTGGCCTGAACCAGAATCACTTGACAATGTAGGAAGATATACTTTGTACAATTAATCCAGATCTCTGAAAGACTACCAGAGGAAAGATTCTAGCTGGACTTTAGTATCACAGACTTATAGTCTTAAGAGATGAGTGAGATTCTACTGTCTGAGAGAACCATACTAGATCAGTCATGAGAACCAGTAAAGGCACACATCTGGTCAGTCTTTTTGAATCTGTCAAAGAACTCTCCCTCTCACAGCTCAACCAGCTCCCCCTTAATCATAGCATTACTGAAAGCTAACCATCAGACACACATAACTCCCCCTCACAACAAGAACAGACTTCACAATTAAGACAATTTGAATAAGCCTAATTCTCTTCTCAGTGTAGTGAATTTCTCATTATCCAGAGGTTTAGTGAAGATGTCAGCAATCTGATTATCAGTGCCTACATGATCAAATTTCTTAGAAACCTCATCTCTTATGAAATGATGCCTTATCTCTATGTGTTTGGTGCGTGAATGCAAAACAGGATTCTTGGCAAGATTAATGGCACTGGTATTATCACAATAGATAGGTGTGCACCCAGGTCTACTTGGTAGTCCTGAAGCTGGTGTTTAATCCAAATGACTTGTGTACCACAACTCCCTGCAGTCACATATTCAGCCTCTGCAGTGGAGAGGGCCACAGAATGTTGTTTCTTGGAGCCCCAAGACACTAAACACCCACCCAAAAATTCACAGTGACCACTAGTGCTTTTTCTGTCTAGTTTACACCCTGCATAATCTGCATCTGTGTATGCAACTAAATCAAGTGTGTGTGATGCAGGAAACCATAGACCAAGAGAGTGTGTAGCTGACAAATATCTGAAAATTCTTTTCACTGTAGCTAAATGTATTTCAGTGGGTCTAGACTGATATCTTGCACACATTCTACACTGAACTGTATATCAGGTCTAGAGGCTGTCAAGTAAAGAAGAGATCCAATCATACCTCGATAGAGCTTGGCATCTACCTCTTTACCTGTCTCATCTGCATCCAGTGAGGTATTGGTACCCATGGTGTTGTAATGTGCTTCAGGTTATTCATACCAAACCTCTTGAATAGTTCCATTGTGTATTTGGTCTGGTTGATGAAGCATCCATCCTCTGACTGTTGTACCTGCAAGCCAAGAAAGTACTTTAGTTCACCGACCAAACTCATTTCAAACTCAGCAGACATCATTTTAGAGAATTCATCACATAGTTCACAGCTAGTTGATCCAAACACAATGTCATCTACATATACCTGAACTATGATGAGATCTTTATTTGTACCCTTGGTAAATAAAGTTTGATCAACCTTACCTCTGTTGTAGCCCTTGCTGATCAGAAATTCAGTCAATCTTTCATACCATGCTCGAGGAGCTTGCTTTAGACCATACAAGGCTTTGTTTAACCTGAAAACTTGGTTAGGTTGAGGAGAGAATTGAAATCCAGGGGGTTGTTCAACAAAAACCTCTTCCTTAATAACTCCATTTAAGAAGGCACTTTTAACATCCATTTGTTGGAGTTTTATATTCTTGGAACATGCAAAAGCTAGCAAAATTCTTATTGCTTCCATCCTAGCAACAGGTGCATAGGATTCATCAAAATCAACACCAAATTCCTGACAGTAGCCCTTGGCTACTAGTCTGGCCTTATTCCTAGAAATGATTCCATCTTCATTCATTTTATTTTTAAACACCCACTTAGTTCCTATGATATTAACACTATCTGGTCTTGGAACAAGCTCCAGACATTATTTCTTTCGAACTGACCTAATTCCTCACACATAGCATTGACCCAAGCTTGATCAGCCAAGGCCTCTTCTACTGATTTGGGTTCAATTTGTGAGACTAAAGCAATTAGGTCTTGATTATTAACATTCCTAAAATGAGACCTAGTCCGAAGAGGATCTTCAGGTTGCCTATGACATTATCTATCGGATGATCTTTAAGAAATCTAACATTTATTGAAGACTCACCTGTTTCTTCTGGCCCTTCCTGGTTGGGAGGATTTGATGTTCCACTCGGCTGAGTCTTTCTTCTTCTTGGTCTTCTAGGAATTCCCCATCGTGATTGGAATCCCTGTCAACATTTCAATGTTAGTAACACCTTTCTTTTCACTAAAGATGATGTGTGGAGACTCTTCAACTTTCTGGTCTGTTTTGTTAAAGACCATATATGCCCTTGATACTTCAGAGTATCCTAAAAATATTCCAGGGGAGCTTTTAGCTTCAAACTTATCTAAGTCTTTCTTGTCATTGTTATGAATAAAGCATTTAGCTCCAAAAATTCTGAAATGAACCAAGTTTGGTTTCTTACCTTTTAGTAGCTCATAGGGTGTTTTCTTGTGAATAGGTCTTACCATGGCCCTGTTGATTATATAAGTTGTTGTATTGGCCGCCTCTGCCCAGAACTTCCTTGATAATTGACTCTCAATCAGCATGGTTCGGGCCATCTCCACAATAGTTCTATTTCTTCTCTCCACAATTTCATTCTGTTCGGGTGTCCTGGGAGAAGAAAACATGTGTGTTAGTCCCTCTCTTTCACAAAGATCAGAAAACATGGAGTTTTCAAACTCACCTCCATGGTCAGATTGAATTGTAGCAAATCTTGTGTTTTCCTTCTTGTTTGACCTTATTGAAAAACTGGTTAAACTTTTGAAAAGCATCACTTTTATTGGCTAAGAAAAAGATCCATGAAAATCTAGAATGGTCATCAATGATCACATAGCCAAACCTATTCCCATTAAGACTCTGAGTCCTAGTAGGACCAAAGAGGTCCATATGGAGAAGTTCCATTGGTCTAGAGGACAATGGCTCAGATCTTAGCTTGAAAGAATTCCTGGTCTGTTTGCCTAGAGCACAGGCATCACATGATTTTGAAATAGAATTGAACTTAATTCTAGGCATGCCTCTAACTAAATCATGCTTGACCAATTTATTTAAAGTAGAGAAACTAGCATGGCCTAGACGTCTATGCCATTCAAAAGCATCATTTTCAGAATTAGCAGATAAACAAAGGTTAGGTTCAGATTCAGCATCTAAGTCTATCATGTAGACATTATTCACCCTGTTGGCTACAAATTTAACCACATCGGAATTTATTTCAAAAATCTTGCATGAGTTATCATCAAACACAACCATGTGACCCTTGTCACATAATTGACTAATGCTAATCAGGTTGTGTTGAAGACCTTCCACAAGTTGAACATTTTCAATGGAGTTTGTGGAAGACTTACCTACTGTGCCAACTCCAATGATCCTACCTCTGTCCTTTCCTCCAAATTTGACCAGACCCCCTACCTTCATCTCTATCTTGCTGAACTTGGATCGGTCTCCTGTCATGTGCCTGGAGCACCCATTGTCGAGGTACCACTTGTTGTTCTCAGCTGCCAGACAGACCTACACAAACAAAATCAAGCAAAGTGATTTGGAACCCAAGATGAGTTGGGTCCAAAGACATTATTCAAATCTCTAAGCAAATGTTTAGGAATCCAGATTTGCTTCAACATGGTTTTCTCTGGCACCTTTACTTCTGGTTTATTAAAATTATCGCCGGGGTTCTGTCCAGCTAGTCTGGAGAAGTAAGCTCTATTCCAGTCATTAGGCTTCCCATTCCTAGGATATCTTCTGTGAGCTTGTTGATTAGCAGATTTTTAAGGATTATAGTTATTTCTCCAGTACATCCTGTTTGGACCCATCTGTTGGTAGTAATTCCAGCTTTTCTTCTGAACCACTTGCTTGGTCCATCTACCATTTATGTTCTGGTGAGTGGGCTTAGTGAAGTTCTTTACAGAATTCATTCCCATTTTAAATGGTCGACCAGCATTGTTTGTTGAACTTCCTTTCGGACATTGAGCTCCTTGACTGCTATTTGAGCTGGATGGTGTGTCCAGCTTCTCCTTTCCCTTCTCTGGGCAGAAGGTGGTGGTTTTGAATTGAAGGGTCTCTTGTTAGTTGGGTCATAGCCTAGACCCTCCTTATTGAAGTTAACCCTAGTCCCTAGTATAGCATCCAGACTTGATTTTCCTTGTACAAATTTTTCCAAAACCTTCTGTTTATCTTCCAGCTCTTTTTGAAGTGACTCAGAATTTTTTAGAAATTCAGCGTTCACTTTCTTAACAGCTTCATATTTCTCTGAGTTCACTCTATTTTCATTCAGGCTTTCTTCAATTTTATTTTGAGTTCGTTAAGCTGGGTGTGACTCTCCTGGTTTTCTCCCTTGAGCTTTTCATTTTCTTTTCTTAGGGAAGTCATTTCTTCTAGTTCTTCTTTTAGTTTCTGATTTTCCTCACAGACTTGGGTTTGTTCTTCAACATTGGTATTGAATTTTCCTCTTCAGAACCCTATGCTCTTTACTAAGTGAATTGAACTTATCTAATAATTCAGCATAGGCATCTTCCCAGTCATCAATAGAAAAATTTTCAAAGACATTTGTTACCTCCTCTTCGCTGTTTGCCATTAGGCAAGTTCCTTCTTCATACTCCTCTGAGGAAGTGTCTTCAGGATCTTCTTCCTCATCGCTCCACGTGCAGACCATTGCCTGTGGCTTCTTCTTTTTCTGCACCTTTGAGCTCTTCTTCTGAAGGTAGGGACCCTTCTTCTGGAGATCTGGGCAGTCCCCTTTCATGTGTCCCTGTTTGTTGCAATGAAAACAAGTCACTCTCTTAGTATTTCTGTTCTTATCATTGCTAGATTCAACATTCTTACTGAAGGAGTATGGCTTCTTCCTCCTAAAGATCTTCCCTTATTCCTTAAAAATTTACTGAACTGTCAAGTGAGCATTGCCTGCTCCTCCTGATCGAGATCGAAAACCATCGGACTCGGGCTACTGCTACTGCTACTGCTGCTGCTACCCTTGTTGCGGGATGCCTTGAGAGCAATATTCTTGCCCTTCCTGACACTTCCTTCACCACCTCTTTTAAAGTTCATCTCATAGGTCATGAGGGATCCTATGAGTTCAGTCACTGTCATAGTCGTCAGATCCTTCGACTCTTCTATCACGATGGCCTTAGTGTGCCATGCTGGGGTTAGAGACCTAAGTATCTTCCTGACTACATCTGCCTCAGCCATCTCTTTCCCTAGCCCCTTAAGAGTATTCGTGATCAAAGACAACCTGCATACATTTCAGTGATGTTCTCCTCTGGTTTCATCTTAAACAATTCATACTCAGAGGTGTAGAGATTTACCTTCGAGGCTCTCACTTGAGCTGTACCTTCGTAGATTAGTTGCAGCTCATCCCACATTCGCTTGGCCGTCTTGTAGGCTGATATGCGGGCGTATTCATCTGGGTGAACAGCACACTGGATGATGTTCAGGCCGTCCAGTTGAGTGAAGATAGCTTGACATGATCATCTGTCCACGCGTCCTCGTTCGGTGGCAGATCATACGGCCCTGTAGTGATTACCCTCCACAGCTTGTGGCTCTGTGCCCTGATGAACACCTCCATCCTGTTTTTCCAGAAGAGATAGTTATTACCATCAAAGAATGGAGGGCGACTAATGGATTGACCTTCAGGCATGAAACTTCGAGGACCATTAGAATTACCCTGACCGTTTGTCCACATGATGCAAACCTGCTCTGATACCAAATGTTATGCGCAGCGAAGAGTGATATAGAAGGGGGGGGATGAATAGATCACTCCCGATTTAAAAACTTCAGCTGAAAATCACTACTTCGAATTTCAACCCTTCAGATACAGCGAAAGAGTATTGCTAACGCAGTCAATAACCAAGACAGAATAAGTAAGTGCGATTGAAAAGGCTGTTCACAGTCAAACAAAATGCCAAGCAGATGGAGATCACAAGCGATTACAGCAAACCACAGAAGAGACAATATTTTTAAGGTGGTTCGATTGTAGTCCACAATCTACATCCACCCCTCACTCCAACTAGAGTGAGGCTTCCACTAGCCACGGCTAGAAACAGCAGACTCAGTCTGCGAACAAAATGCTGCCACACAGCTTGACCAACCAAGGGAAACAAATCCCTCAACCCAAACTCTGCTACCCACAGAGCTTGACACCTGGACCTGCTACCCGCAAGACCAGAACCGGAGATGAATCTCCCTTCCTCCAAACCGGAGGGAACCTGCTAGTGACAACCCGTCACTGGCAAAACCAGAGATCACAGATCTCTCTTCCTCTGCAACCCAGAGGGAAACCGGAGTATCTCTCCCTTCCTCCAAACACAGGAGGGTAACAATATGGAATCAAAAATATGAAGAAAGAAACTGAAAAACAAGATAATCGATGAAGACAATCGTTTCTGAAAACCAAAACAATGTAGCTTCCGAAGAAGCAAATTAGACACTTCTCTCTCACTCAGACTTTTCTCTCAGAACAATACTCTCAAATCATTTCTCTCTGGAACGTGGAGGCTCTCTCTTTTCTTCTTCTGCTCAGGGATTCTTCTTCTCAGCTTTTTCCTCCAGTTCAGTCCTTCTGTTCGCAGAAGACACCTTTTATATGGCATCCGACCTGAATACCATGACTTCACACGAGTGGCGTGAGTGGGGCTCGTTCCCTCCTTTTCCAGAGCATCCTCGGATCACGTGCCAAGCATCATCCTCGGATCACGTGCCCAATCATCAACCTGAATCATCTGCAGGCAGAGACAAAAGAAATGTAACTAGTTAGTTCAGGCTTTTAACACAGCGTGTATAGACTTTAGAAGCAGCAAATAAGCAAGTATGTACAACGTGAGAATGTATAGACTTGAAAGCCTTCGTGCGACCTCAAAGTACAGACTTGCATAATGATGCATTAACATAACAGAGAGGAATGTGTAGACTTCTGTGTAAAGCATGAAGCAATCGAATGTATAGACATGAAAACAAGGGAGTGTATAGACTTGATGAATGCGTGCATGGGAAGGCAGTGTACAGACTTGAGAAGAACGATGCATTAGCATAACCAATGTATAGACTTTGATGTAAAGGCTTGAGTTACACAAGCAATGTATAGACTTCACGATGCACACCCATATCCAATGTATAGACTTTTCGATGCACAGGCTGGAGTTAAGCGAACGATGTATAGACTTACCCCTTGAAGAATGTACAAACTTTGAAGACTCGAAGCCCCACGATGTATAGACTTTGAATGCATCTTCAAAGCACAATGTGCAGACTTTACCGATGAATAGACTTGATCTATTGGCTGTACAGACTTCAAGCGATGTAGAGACTTGGTGAACGCCAAGCGATGTACAGACTTGGTGAGCGCCAAGCGATGTATAGACTTGGTGAGCGCCAAGCGATGTACAGACTTGGTGAACGCCAAGCGATGTACAGACTTCAATGACTCATGCAACCAGACACTTGAATGCTCAGACAATGTACAGACTTAGTGCAAACGGGATGTGCAGACTTTGTAGCAACAATGCAGGCTGTATAGACTTGAGAATCTTGAAGGCCAATGTACAGACTTGGAAAGCTTGAAGACTGCGATGTATAGACTTTGCGAGCGCCAGGCCGATGCATAGACTTTACCAATGTGCAGACTTTGCCTATATGCAATGTGTAGACTTGATATCAACGAATGCACTGGCTGTACAGACTTGCATAAGCGATGTATAGACTTTGCCAATGTGTAGACTTAGTGCAAACGGGATGTGCAGACTTTGTAGCATGCAGTGTATAGACTTCATATGAAGGAATGCACAATGTCTAGACTTGATATGAAGGAATGCAAAAGACTCTGTAAAGAGATGGCCAATGTACAGACTTCAATGTAGAGACTTTGAACGTGTATGCTGGCAGTGTATAGACTTGATCAAGTAATGCATGTCTATATGACAACCACATGAACTGCACTGTCCCAAGTGATGAAGCATGAATTGATCTAGAGATAGAAACAGACTGATTTATAGTGTGAGACATCATCAAAACCGTAGGGATGCAACAAAGGTGATGAGGGGGAGGCGCCAGAGCGGCGACAACTTCCTTCAGCACGATGGGTCGCAGGATGGAGGCCGACGGGGACGGCGTCCGCGATGGTGGGGGCCGCTGCAGGGAGGCCACGTGCGGCGGTGGTGGACGCAAGAGGAGGAGACCAGTGGGGTAGGCCCCGTGAAGGAGACCGATGACGCCCAACTGTGGCGGGGGCCGGGCTCGCGGACGGTTGCAGGCGAGGCCCGTGGAAGAGAAGGGTCTGGCGTCGCGGTGGGGGCCGGGCTCGCGGACGGGTTGCAGGCGAGGAAGGAGTTCGCCGCGGTGGCTTTAGGCGGCTGGGTCCCGCCGTCGATGAGGCAGGAGGTGGCGGGCGCGAGCACGGCTGACCCCAAGGGGGCGCCTCTGCTGCAGGCGATGGGGAGTACGCGGGCTCGGTTCTGCTGCAGGCGGTTCAAACGCGAGGGCGGGGGAGGGTGGTATAAGGAGGAAGAAGAGGAGACTCACGTGGGGGTGGTGGGGTCACGAGGGGGTTGCAAACACGGGAAGGGTGCGAACATGGAAGGAAATGCAACGTGGGAGTGGGGGCGACAGGGAACAGTAAATGCTTGAACCGGAGAGTAAGTACGCAGAGGATTAGATGGATAGAATAGTGGAAGAGGGGAAGGCTTCACGCCTAGGGCTTCGCGCCCCACAGAAACCCTTCACGGGAGGAAGACGACGGCTCTGCTCAAAACTCTATCTTTTCATCATGCCCAAAAAGGGGGAACTACAAGAGTATTTATATTGGAGAAAAACCCTAGTTGTCTCCTCACAAGACTAAAGACCAAAATGTCCCTGGGACCTAAAATAGTGCTAAAATCGCACCCGAAAATACACAATAAATAGAAAATATATCAAATGGGCCTCTCTCTCAAATAAATGCCAAATAATCAAAAGAAAAATACATCAATGTGCTATGTGTCATCATCAAGCCATAGGGATGTCGATGTCGCTGCTGGTGGTCTCCGACGGCGGTAAACGCGGGTCGAGTCGAATCGGATCCGCGCTCGGGTGTCCTCACCAATCCTCCCCGCCTGGGAGGAACTTGACCCTGTCGAGTAAAGGTCCTGGCCGCTCTGGCACTGCTCCAAGAGGTCCGGGTAGATCTGATGTAGCTCCTCGCGCGTGTTCCACGTGTCCTCAGTAGGTGGCCGATCTCTCCAACGAACCAGGTAGCACTAGAAAGCTCCGCTCCGTGAGGTAACAATCTGCTCATCCAGTATCTAGTCAATTTGCTCGCACCGTGCAGTAATTAGGGCCGCTGGTGGGCACTCAAGGGTGGGGTCACTCACAAGGGGAGGAGAGGGCTCGAAAGGATCATTGGGAATCGCTGCCGGGTCCCGATAAGGCACCAAATCTGAGACATTAAACGTGTGACTGATACCATAGTCTGGTGGTAGATCTAGAACATACGTATTGGGCCCGACACATTTCAACACTTTGAATGGACCAGCTCCCCGAGCTTGTAGCTTCTTTACGGTTCTTGAGGGAAACCGCTCAGTTCTGACCCTGATCATCACGTAATCGCCCTCCTGGAACTCCTGTGACCGACAGTGTGCATCTGCCGACTTCTTGCAGTTTACATTGCTGACCTCAATGTGACGACGAATGCTATCATGCAGACTCCTAATATGCTCAGCTAGCGACTCGGCTGACTCTGACACACGGGCCTAACGGGGCACAGGGACAGGATCTATGGGCCTCCTAGGTCTATAGCTAGTGACTATCTCAAAGGGACTCATGCCAGTAGACCTATTGACCGAGTTATTGTACGCAAACTCTGCTAATGGTAAGATCAGATCCCAACCTCGCTCATGCTCTCCAACTAGACATCGTAAGAGGTCACCCAGACTCCTATTAACTACCTCAGTCTGCCCATCGGTCTGGGGATGATAAGCAGTGGAGAACTTGAGCTTGGTGCCCATGAGATGCCATAGGGTCTTCCAAAAATAGCTCACAAATCGCACATCCCTGTCCGAAACAATAGTCTTGGGTAGCCCATGCAGACGGACAATCTCAGCTAGAAAGAGACGGGCTACCTTCAACGCATCGGAGGTCCTGGCACAGGGGATAAAGTGAGCCATCTTGGAGAACCTATCGACCACCACCATGATTGAGTCATGCCGACGGACCGTACGTGGCAACCCTAAGACAAAATTCATGCTAACATCCTGACACGGACGATCTTGCACAGGGAGAGGAGTGTACAAACCGATATTTTTCCTTCGCTGCTTAGCCATGGTGCAAATGCAGCACCGGGCCACGATGTGGGCCACATCGCGCTTCAGGCTGGGCCAGAAGAATCGGTACTCCATCAACTCAATGGTCTTGTTCCGGCCAAAGTGGCCGGCGAGACCTCCCGCATGAACCTCCCAAATCAAAAACTCACGGACAAAGGTCCGCGGGACACACAACCTATCCCCGCGAAAAAGATAACCCTCCTGAAAAATGTAATCACTGTACTCTCTAGAGGGTCCTAACTGGAGCGCAACGTGAATAGGACCAAAATCCAGGCAATCGGGATACTCCTCTCGGAGCCTCTCAAATCTCGTAACCTCCGTGTGGACCATGGATAAGAGCAAGGATCGACGACTCAGGGAGTCTGCCACACGATTCTCCACGCCCACCCGATGCCTGAGGACAAATATATAGGCCTGAAGGTACTCTACCCATCGACTGTGTCGGGGGTTGAGCTTCTTCTGCGCATGGAGAAATCTGAGGGCCTCATTGTCCGAATACAACACAAACTCATGCAGTTGTAGAGAGTGTCTCCAATACCTCAAAGCCTACACTACCGCATAAAACTCCTTGTCATAAGTGGAGTACTTCAGCTTTGCATCATTCAGTTTCTCGCTGAAGTAAGCAATAGGGTGGCCCTCCTGGCTCAACACTCCACCTATGCCGAGCATCACATGAAACCTCAAACACCCTCAAAAAATCCGACAGTCGAAGTATAGATGCCTGAGTCATCCGCTCCTTGATGTCACGAAAGGCCGAAGCAGCGGCCTTTGTCCAAATAAAGGCTCCTTTCCAAATGCAATCTATAATCGGAGCCGTAATAGTGCTGAACCCGCGTATAAATCGACGGTAGAAGGTGGCTAAGCCATGGAAGCTACGCACATCATGGATGGTCTGCGGCTCAGGCCACTCTACGATCGCCCTAATCTTCTCTGGGTCAGCGGAGACACCCTCACGTGAAACGATAAACCCCAAGAAAGTAACATGATCAGTCAAGAAGGCACATTTCTTGAGGTTGCCATATAAACTCTCATGACGAAGGGTGAGGCACACCTGGCGTAGGCGACCCACATGATCCTCCCTAGTGAGGCTGTAGATAAGAATGTCAACAAAGTAAACGACCAGGAACACACCAATGAATGGTCGCAACACCTGGGTCATCATCCGCATAAAAGTACAGGGGCGTTGGACAGCCCGAAGGGCATGACCAACCACTCATAAAGTCCGTCCTTCATCTTGAAGGCCGTCTTCCATTCATCTCCAGGTCGGATCCTGACCTGATGATAGCCACTCTTCAGATCAATCTTTGAGAATACTGTGGCTCCCGCCATCATATCCAACATGTCATCCAAGCGGAGAATAGGAAAATGATACTTCACCATAATGCGATTAATCGCACGGCTATTCACGCACATCCTCCAAGTGCCATCTTTCTTTGGAGCTAACAGTGCGGGAACGATGCAGGGGCTCATGCTCTCCCTCATGGAGTCCCTCCTAAGATACTCCTCCACCTGCCTCTGTAATTCGACATGCTCAGCCGAGTTCATGCGATAGTGTGGCAGGTTGGGTAACGTAGACCCCGGAATCAATTCAATAGCGTGCTGGATATCACGCATCGGAGGTAATCCATTCGGAAGGTCCTCGGGGAAGATGTCTGCAAACTCGTGGAGGAGTGAGGCAATCTCAACGGGATGCTCACTTGAAGTCTCCTCAACGATCACGTTGGTGACCTCTCTCCCCACCAAGACATAGATGGTATCACACCCGGGGAGCTCCTGCTCAAACTCCCGAGCAGTGATCAACTGCAGGGTCCTGGAAGATGGGGTACCTAGGATAGAGGCACGAGGTGTAGGGGTGCTGCCAGACGGGGAAACTCTAGGAACGGCAGTGGAACCCTGTTGCATAGTACCGGGTACAATAATGGTGCATGACTGAGATGCATCAACAGTAGCCATAGCACTCGGCGTGGTGCCCCCTTGTGGGGTAGTAGGAGCTCCTAGTCGGGAAAGGTGTAAGGTGATACGCTGGCTGCCATGATCGAAGACACAAGTGTTGGACCGACCATAGAGGGTCGCATCCACATCAAATATCCATGGCCTGCCCAAGATAATACTCCCGACCTCCATAGGCAAGACATCGCACCAACTCTGGTCCTCATATGGGTGGAAATGTATCGGTACGAGACATCTCGACCGAATTGGAATAGAAGTCGCATTCACCCAGGACACCTGGTAAGGGTGAGGGTGATCCACAGGTGTCAATCCAAGGCGCGTAACGGTCCCAGTGGAGATTGCATTAATGCAACTCCCACTATGAATGATGACCTTGCACACCTTACCACCTAGGGGGCTGTAGGTGTGGAAGATCACGGTACGACGCCAGTCGTCGCTCTCCCTCAGTTGGGCCAGAATGCAACGAACGACCCCAAGCCTGTCATCACTCGGCACATCCTCGATGCCAACCTCTCAGGTGCAACCGACTGCTCCCTCATCTAGCTGAAACTCCTCGGCCATGTCAACTCCTGCCTTATAACTCACCTCCACTGGGACTAGTGGAGGCTCCTCCTGATCAGCACTCTCAATGGCTAGGGTCCTCGTAGGACAAGAGGAGGCATAGTGGCCAAACCCCTGACAACGATAACAGCGGTTACGGGAACCGCCGTCGTGGGGCAAACCTCCCATGATAGAGGCCTTCCCCTTATCATCTCGCCTGACAGGTGGTGCAGTAGTATGAGGGCGAGTGGGAGGGGCAGGTAAGGCTGGCACAGGCTCTCTCACGGGAAAAGGACGTGGGCGAGGGGGAAGATCCGGGCGAGGGGCCTCGAGATATCTGAAGGATGGACCCCTCTGGGATGACATAGGCACAGCACGCTACTCGAAGGTACGCTGATACGGGGGCCTCGCCCGAGGAGGAGGATCACTCTCTAACTCGAACTGCTCCATCCCACGTACTACCTGATAGGCATGATCAATGGTCGTCACACACTGACGGAACAGCTCCTGTGGATAAATCTAACGAAGTCCCCTCCGAAATCGGGAAAGGGTCAACACGCCCTCCTCACGAGCTCCACACCTCAATAGAAGCTCATCAAACTCATCGATATACTCTGACATAGATCGGGTACCCTGAGTGATGCTCTAACATCTGTCAATCAATCGGTGTCGGTACGTCACAGAGACGTACTTTTCCCGGAGCCTCGCCTTCACCTCCTCCCATGAGTCGATAGGCTCCTCAAATCGCTGCGCAAGACGATCCTCAAGGTTCGTCCAATAAGTCAGGGCCCGACCTCGCAACATCGTCTTGGCAAAGAAGGCTCGCCTACGGCCGAACATCCCCATCCAATCAAAATAGCGATTCATCCTGGCTTCCCAGTCAAGATAAACCTGTGGCTCCAAGGAACCATCAAAGCTAGGAGCCTCGATGCGGGCGTTCCGAATATCTTGGTCCCAGTCTCGGGGCGCCCTCCGCTTATCATCAAAGTCCAAATCACGCCTACTATCAAACTTCATGTCCCCCTGGCAGCGGGGGCCCTAGAAGTCTCACCCACCACCTCCTCAAAATACTCTCCATCAAAATCCTCAACTCGACCATTCCAGTCATCAGAGGGGGCAACCCTAGGGGGCGGGTGCCGAGGTGCTGCTTGGGGATGTGGACGCTGCGGCTGAGGGCGATCTACTGCCCAATCGTGCCTCTGATCCCGGATGGCTCCCTCTAGAGTAGTGATGCGACCAACCATCCCCTGGACGGTATGGTCAGACTCTGTGACCCTATCCTTTATACCTGCCAGTCCCTCAACGAGGCGACGATCCATCATCTGTATATCAGCCCTGAGCTGGGACACTAACTTGGTCAAGTCAAGACCTCCCTGAGGGTCCGCGTGCGTGCCTGACACACTCGGGTGTGAACCTGACATCGGCACTGACAAGTGATACTCAGCACCGCTACGTGTGGGCATAAAAAAAAACACAAATGTGGCTAAACTACGATGCACTGACACACTATGATGCAAAATTGATGTTTTTTTTTAACGATGCAAATGATCTAACAATAAATGCAAGACATGGATTGACAATGTGGTGACACCCTAGACTGCCGACCTAGGCTCTGATACCAAAACTGATGCGGGACGATGTACTCAAATGAATCCGACTAGGCGACTAATGAGATCAGCAAATGCGTTACAATTGATCAACAAATAACCCGACGTGTACTTGAATGCCAAGAGATAAATTACGCTAAATAACAGTAGCTACACGCTAAGAAACTGCCCCTCGAAGCGGAAAAACGTCGAACCGAACGGTAGATAGAACTACCAAGGCCTAGGGCATCAATCACGCACATAGAATGAACTCAGGTCGGCGCGCTCAGGATAGGAAAACACTCACAATCTCACAAGCCGGAAGCAAAATAGTTAACTAGCTAGGCATCTTAACTCACTGATGCGGGACGGACAGCGAACCTGGGACTCTAGCTCGCAACTCGTCCCTAAGCGAGGGAAACACGGGATCGTGCGCGGTTGAGGAACCGGTAATGAGTCGGGTAGTCGGCTCTTCCGCGTGTACTCGTATTGAGTCACGGGACAGGTCACTCACTCACTCTCGCAGCGGTGATAAAAATATATATATCGAGCTAAGTAACCTATCACTCTAGCAGCGGCATTCAAAAATATACAAAATAAGCTAATGCGATAAGAGAGTGGCGAATTTACCTCCACGCTCCGGGCGTGGGGAAGACGACCCCGGCCAAATACGGTAACTCCCGGTAAAACAATTACAATAATTACAGCAATGATATTATTGTCCACTCCACGCAGGGAGGTAAAGGGCTACAGGTGGGGCCCGGAAGAACCGATCTTGGGTTGACGGGTAGCAATTTGGGCAGCTCCGGTGGTAGCGCATGCCGACAACCGTGGGGTCCACCTCCTAGCTGGTGGGCCGAGTGGGCCAGGAAAGGTACTGCTGCGATGGTGGCTCCTGGAGGGACGTTCCCTAGAAAGGTGACGTGCTAGTTCGCCTTGTGGAAGGCGAGGCGGCCGGCCCGGGGGTGGTTGTTGCTTGCTGCCCACGAGCTGTTCTTCTGTCCTCTAGCGCGTGACCCGGCGAGAACAGCTGTTGCGATCAGCTCCGACCTCTGATTGACGCGAGACAGGCGTCGTTGGAAAGCTCTTTCAGAGAGTTACCACCCCAGGCCAGAGAAGGAATTTTGTCTGTCTCTGTATTGGCCTTGGTCGAATTTACAACTTGCTGGTTCACAGAACTAGATCTGGCAGGACAGATTTGGATCTGCCTGAGAATGGGCATTGACCGCGACTAAAACTTCAGATCTGGAAGTTGGGCCCTTTATAAAAGCTGGAGAGGGGGAAGTAAGGAAGACGCCAATATTTTTTGTGGATTTTCTAGAGGTGGTTTGACAGGGGAAATAGATTTTTGACTGGACAGGGGTCGGATCTGGACTACACAGGACAGAATAGACTTTGGCCTGAGTTTTAATTTTCCAGAGGGGGAAATGAACTTCTAAATTCGTGAAAAAAATTATGGAGGTGGGTTTTGGTGGTCAGAACACCCAGTCCAAATTTCAGATCGATCTGAATTTGGGAAGGGGGTCGAACAGAGGAAAAATAGGACTGTTGTAACAAGATCTGCACAAGGACAGACCTGTGTGGGTCTAGAAACTTAACTGGGAAATAAAATAAAATGAAGGCCTTAAATTGTGGGAATTTTTTCTGGAGATGGGGATTTATGTGGGGAACCTACCCTTAAAATGTCAGCTTCGTCAGATCTGAGGTTTGGGAGCGAAAATTCGGACAAGGGACCTCTGTCATGATTTGGACAGAACTCCGGCGATGGCGGTGGCGGTGCGACGGCAGCACGAACGGAAGCGGCGGCGGAGCTTCACACTCCGGGAGGAGATAACACTTGGAATCCACCAAGTTCTTGCAGGGAATCCACCCTAGAATGCAGCAATCCAACTGAGGGGAGAGGGGAGAGAGGGAGGGGCGCACCTTGGCTCCTTGTATTTCACATAAAATTCTTCTCATTAATTCCCATAAAATGAAAAATACATATGTTATATAGATCCACCCTAATGACCCAATTGACCCCAGATCTAGGGTTAGGGGAGGGGCATACATGGGATAGGAGATATTCTCCCCACATGGTCAAAAAAACACCAAAATAAAAAAAATAAAACAAAGGAGTGCGCGCCCCTCCTTAAGAGACCAAATTAGATTTGTTCTCTTTAGTTAATTCTTGGTCCAAGTCCACATTTGGACCATGGACCAGCCCCCATGGGCCCTGGAATCCATATGGACCAATAAGAGGGAGGGAGGGGGCCCCTGCTGGGTCTACGTGCCCTTTTGCAAAGAAACCCAATGGCATTTTACAGATAAACCCACTAAGACTTACAATTACGTACCCAATTAACACAAGGGTATAAATACAAATATAAAAGGACATAAATGCAAATAAAATGTGGGTGGTCTTGCTCTAATGTCCCCATCAATTCTCCCCGGGTGGAAGGAACTCGACCCTGTCGAGTAAGGGGTGCGGCGATGCCGTGGCTCCTGCGGATCCATCTCCAAGATGCATCCTTGCAGTCTTAGACAAGTTTTATGGTCATTTAACTAAACACTCCCTAGAACAAAGTAACTACTGATTAGTTGGTGGAATGAAATTCCCAGATGAACAATCATTTATGTGACACAGAAGACTAACAATTCATTAGAATAACTGCAGGTCGTCCTTTATCAAAATCAGAAACAAATGACATTGTTCAAACAAAATCCTCAGAACCTTGGTTCAACTGCTTAGGGAACACAAAAGTCTTCCATCAGAAGCAAATGTAGATATCTAGGTGTAATTCCAAGAAAAAAGCCTTAAAGAGCCTAGATTGAAGACAGTTCACAATGATGATATTTTTCTAATCGAACAGACACAGAATCTTCGGAAGCATGCGATGGTAAAATACTTTAGATGGAACCATCAGTGAGCATGATAGCCAACAATCATGATCAACATAAACCCATGAAAGTAAATTGAATTGGAAGGACGTGACAGTTTGTCCAAATATCGAGTCAACCCCAACATCAAGAACTCAAAATTTTAAACACACCAGACACACCTCGACTGCTCAATGTCCAACTGACAGATCATTAATACTCCAAGAACCTATCAGCTAATACAAAATTCTCAGGTTAACAAACAATTACCAATTCCATGACCAGTGCAAAACCATTACAAAGAGCCGCGGTGATATTGAGAATTGCATCATCATTCATGGGTCACTAAATTGAAGAAAAGGGCATACCGACTACAAGAGCACAAGCCCAAGCTCTGATGGTTTAAGAGGATGCTGGAGACGGTAGTTGTAAAGGTAGTAATGCAGCTGCCCATCCCCAGGGCCAAATTTGAGCTCCTTCAGGAACGTTTCGTTGTGCATCACATCGAGAGCATTAAAGACATCACAGTCCCTCTGTTTCGCCACAATGAGCGCATCATTCATCAGTTGCAGAAGCGGGGTCTTGGTAGCAACATTGTAATAAGAATAGGCCGCCTTGAGCACTGAGTAATTCTGGTTGGCGAGGATGGACGACGGCAACGTGTAGAAGCTGCAGAAGTCGGTGACCTCGCGCCTGTCGGGGCTCTCCACCAGGTAGCTGTCCACGACATTCTCCCTCGGAAGAAGCCAATGCTCGACGTCCTTCTCGTCGAAGTCCGGCGCCACGGCGAACTGGGCCAGATATTCCCGGAGCAGGCGGGTGACGGCGGGCACGTCCCGCATCTCCATCTTCCGGAAACCGGGGGTGGCGACAGAATCGGGGAGCTTGTAGAGCTTGATGGTGCGGCTCATGGTCATGCGGGGCCCCAAACGGGAGAAGCCCACGTCGATGAGCTTCTTGGGGTTGAGCGAGCGGTGCCAATACTGGGTGGTGGTGATGGGCGTGGGGAGGACCACGCCGGCCGTGTAGGCGGCCTGCCAGATGTCCTCGAGGTGGACGCGACGGGTGACCTCCTTGATCATGACGGGGGCGAGGCGCTTGGAGCGCAGCTTCTTGTGCACGCAGAGGAAGTTGATCTCGGCCATACGAACGACATCCCCCCGGACGCAGATCCTGGCCGGGACGCCGCTGATAAAGGCGACGAGTTTCTTGGAGGACCGAACGCGCACGCCGATCTGCCAGGCGGTGTAGTAGCCCGGGGGGCGGAGCGCCCAGCGCAGGAACTCGCAGGAGTAGTTGAAGCGGAACATGTTCTCGTCGTCCTCGACATAGTTGGCGGTGAGGAGGTTGTAGACCTCGGCGACGATGGCGTCGTCGGAGATGTCGCAGGTGGACCACTCGTAGGGAGCGGGGAGGGTGTAGGGCTCCGCCTTGACGTCGGAGAGCGGGATGGGGGGCTCGATGGGGCCCTCCGGCAGAGAGGGGTCTCCGACGTCCTTGAATTGCCCCACCGGCTGCGTCTCCCAGAAGCGGTGGCGCTTCCCGAGGGCCAGCGACTCCTGCACCTTCCGCGCCAGGGCGTCGATGGTGGAGGAGGAAGAGGAAGGGGCGGCGGCTTCCGGGTGGTCCGGATCGGGAGCCTGTTCCCCGGCGTGGTTGGGATCGTCCTTGTCGCCGGCAGCCATGGCAGATCAGGCTCCTCCTCCCCCCTCTCCTCTCCTCTGCCAGTCGAAGATAGGTGGATCAGATGGGGGTTCCTCTTTTCATTGTTCTGTCCGCCTGCTCTAGGGTTGGAAGTTGGAGGCGTTGGGGTCGGGAGGCTCGGGGCAGCCGGCGAAGGCGAGGGCTGCGAGTCAGCGGGATCGTCGGCGTCGTCCGGCGGCGGCTCTCGCGGATAGTGGCCCTGGGACCGGGATCAGCGGCGGCTGGGTGGGGAACGGGGTGGAGGTTAGAAAATTGGAGGAGGTCGGCGGAGCAGAAAGTGGGAGGGGTGTTGGGTTCGAGCAGTCAGAGGGGTGTTCGGTTTCGAGCTGTCAGCGACGCGGGGCGGCCGAGCTGGTAGTATAACCGCAGTCGTGAGGGGTGAGGGAAGGGGAGCAAGAGGGGGGGTGGGCGGGGGGGGGGGGGGGGGTGGGGGGGAAAGCGAGTAAAAGAAAAAGCGCATGAGAAAAAAAAGTAATCTTAGGACCTCTGTATAATCGAATACATAAGATATTTTAACCTTGAACAATAAGTTTAAATACAGTTTGACGAGATGGATAAATTTTTTCATTCTCAATTTAATTTTTTTATATAATTAATTTTTATCAAAAGATAAAATTAATTATTCTATTTTAACTTGGACTTCCATTTAGAGGCTCCTCCAAATCTTAATTATTAAGAGTTTCTAAATGGAGATTGAAGAGACGTGATCTCGTGTTGAAGTCTGAGCCGTCCGAACTTTGATCGTCATCGATTACTGTCACAATAGATTAGAACTTTGCAATGTAGGAAAATAGATCAGAGGAGCCCAGGGTGATAACCCTAGGGAAAATCCTTCGATGCCTAAGTCAGCAAGATAGTAGAGTTTTGTGCGGACAAGAGGAAGAAGGAGGTAAAGAGTGTGCACGAGATCACTCTCCACCAACAAGAGTGGCGAATATTGCTCAGTATGGCTTACCTTTTCGGAGGGCTTCCTTTGATATTTATAGTGGTTCATTTCCTTTTGAGGGAGGGGAAGAGGGAGTGTTCAGGGGGCATTTGCCCTCCTCTCCTCTTGACCCCCGGGCTTCCCTCGGTCGGTTATGCTCGGTTGCCGTTTGGGCTCTTCCCTGAGAGACCATTACTTGAGCAACCGTGCCTGGAGGCCGCCTAGGGAGTATTGGACCGAGAGATTTGGGCTTCAAGATAAGTGGGCCTATTAATGGGACTGTCACTTGTTGGACTCTGCGGGTCCAGTTAGGCCGCTTTGGGCCACACATCTTTTGGGCCGCTAATTCACCCCTCTCCACTTGCCCCCTACTCCCGAGCCTAGAGGTGGGCTTGGAGAGTAGAGCGTATACAGGCTGAGTTCGTGGCTCGGATGGGAATTGGCCGTTACGAGTTGTCCCAGTTTCGAGGTTTAGGGGCCATTAATGCGGATGTCCAAGCTTATGGGGGCTCGGGCGAGATGATGATGTGTTTGCGTTGGTTCGGGGACGCCCTTCTTGGGGTCCGAAACGTCACGGTGGTTTTTCTCATGGCCGCTTGGGGCCTATAAATAGCTTATATGCTTGCGCCTTACGTTTCCTCCGTTTCGGGCTTTTCCTCCCTTCGTTGCTTCCATGGGGTCGGAATTCATGCACTGGGAGGATAATCGGAGGGAGCCAGGGATAGTAGAGGCTTTTGCAGAGTTAGCGGAGATTACTACAGAAGCGATCCGCCAGCTTCCTCCTCCCGCTAGTTCGTCGGATTCTAGCATTCCTTCTTCTCCGTCTCGAGCTTCTATGGCGGAGCATAATGACGATGCCGAATGTGAACACGTCACGTGGTGGACTGAGAGAGAGAGATGGGGTTTCTCCCTCTCCGAGTAATAAAGGGTGAAAGAAATGAAGACAAACAATGAAACGCGTGCTATAGGGGATATGGAAAGAATGGTGGACAAGTACAACCTACAAATGACACTCTAATGGAGACAGAAAGAATTTACACTGACCGAACTCCGGTACATGGCGAAGATAGGGGTCCAAAGACCCTCTCGCGCAAACTGAACCCCTTCCCGGTAGGCGTAACCCACCGTTCCGAGAGCAGCTTTTCAGATACCGAATTCGAGTCCTGGGACTCTACGTAATAGAATTTGACAGACGGGAAGACACGTAGACTCGGAAATTGTAACGATATATCACTCCTCGAACAGTTACAAGAACAATATGAATAAAGGCACACCACCGCAGGACATTGGTCTTTGCGGGGTTTTAACAACAATATTGCAATATGAGCAGCAATTAATATATGTACATCTAGAAACTCCCGCGAGACATTGGCCTTACGGGATTTTTTAAAGCAATATAAATAATAAATAAAAGTATATATATATATCACCACGAGACATTGGCCTCTGCGGGGTTTTTTAATACATTATAAATAATAAATATAAATATATATACACACCACCACGAGACATTGGCCTCTGCGGGGTTTTTACTATAACATAGATAATAAGTATATAAATATATAAACCACCACGAGACTGTGGCCTCTGCGGGGTTTTTACTATGACATAAATAATAAGTATAAGTATATATATATATATATATATATAGAAACCACCACGAGACTGTGGCCTCTGCGGGATTTTTAATGCGACATAAATAATATAAATTATAGATATATATATATATATATATATATAGAGAAATCACCACGAGACTTTGGCCTCTGAGGGGTCTTTAATGCGGCCTAAATAATATAAATAATATATATATATATATATATATAAACCACCACGAGACTGTGGCCTCTGCGGGGTCTTTACTATAATATAAGTATATGTGACAGGAAAGGAAAAGGGATCAAATAAACCGCCGCGAGATGTTGATCTCCACGGGATTTTTTAAAGCGATGATAGGGGAATGCTGAAATTAAATAGTTAGGAGTTAGAAAGTAGGGTGCAGAAAAATAAAATGCTGAAATGAAAACGGTCGCGGGAGGTGACCCACCGCACCAATTAGGAGTTATATATACAGAAAGTAAATCACAGAAACCGCCGCGGGGAATAATCCTTCGCGCGGATGAGGCCAGAGACAGAAGAAGATGACCGCTGCGGGAAGTAACTCTCCGCGGGTGTTATTAAAACAAAGATGATCAAAGTGAAGCGCGCGTTAGGAGTGTTGTGATCGCCAGGGACCGAGGGTCCCGAGTGGATTGATCGCTTTCGCCTTTGACACGGGGTTATACGGGCTCCAACTTCCTCTCCTTTCGACAGGCCGAAGAAGAGGGCCTTTTAACTGGTTACCCCTACACAAGGAACAAACAGAGAAAAAAATAACTAAATGAGAATGACGGCGGTATAGTACCAATCCTTAAGTAATGAAACTGTAAATAACATAAACGAACACGTATCTGGTTGGTGTGTTTAAAACCCCTTTAGAATTAAAAGGGTAGGAGAATGACATGATGAAATGCGCAAACACAAAGACACTCACAAGGGAGGCCCTCTCGAAGAGAAAGGCATGGGACATATGCTAAATGATGCATGCAATATAATTAACTGACTGAATAAAAATAAGGGGGAGAAAAGCTTATCGGGGAAGACCGGCGACGAACTTTGAGAAGGGCTTCAATATCACGAGCACAGCATGACCGAAGGACTTCAGAGCGGACTTCAGAAACTAGTTAAGCCGGACATAAGAACACACACACAAGCATATACATATGAATGATAAATATACTTATGTAACCATATACTTAAACATATTAAATATATTTAACATATACATAAACACACATATATATAAACATATTCGTAAATTGGTCGAAATAAAAGAACAAGAATTTGAGAAAGAAGACGAGAAAGGGAGAGAGAAAACTCTTTTTTTATTTATTTTTAAGACTTTATTTTAGAAGAAAAAGGATAAGATATATATATATATGATACATATGTGACATATATATTATGTATATAATATATAATATATATATATATATGGGAGAAAAAAAGAAAGAGAGAGGGCGAATGAGGGGGGGATAAAAAAAAAGGGTGAAGAAACGAGGGCGACTAAAGACAGAGAGGGAGGGGGGAGAGAAAGAGGCAGAGGGTGAGAGAGAGAACCGAGAGGGGGAGAGAGGGAATGGGAGAGAAATGGCGAGAGAAAGAGAGAGAGGGATAAAACAAATAAAAAAAATGAAAAGAGAGAGGGGGTGAGAGAGAGAGACGGGAGGAGAGAGAGAGAGAGGACGAAAGAGAGAGTGAAAGAGAGATAGAAAGCGGCAAGCTGCCACGAGAGAGAGAGAGTGAGAGAACCGGGAGGGGGGAGAGAGAGGCAGAAAGCAGAGAGAGAGGGAGAGAGATCGGGAGGGGGGAGAGAAAAGGCAGAAAGAGAGAGAGGGTGAGAGAGATCGGGAGGGGAGAGAGAGAAGGAAGAGAAAGACGGGGAGAGAGAGGGGGAGCCGCGACCGCGGCGGTCACGACGGGGGGAAGCAGAGAGAGAGGGAGAGAGATCGGGAGGGGGGAGAGAAAAGGCAGAAAGAGAGAGAGGGTGAGAGAGATCGGGAGGGGAGAGAGAGAAGGAAGAGAAAGACGGGGAGAGAGAGGGGGAGCCGCGACCGCGGCGGTCACGACGGGGGGAGGAAGAGAAGACGGGGAGAGAGAGGGACCGGCAGGGAGAGAGAGAGAGAGAGAGAGAGAGAGAGAGAGAGAGAGAGAGAGAGAGAGAGAGAGAGAGAGAGAGAGAGAGAGAGAGAGAGGGACCGGCAGGGAGAGAGAGAGAGAGAGGGGGGGCCGGAAGAGAGAGAGGGAGAGAGGGGACGTGAGGGAGAATGAGGGAGAGAAAGAGAGATCACGATCGGGAGGAGAGAGAGAGAGAGAGAAAGAGAGAACGAGAGAGATCGCGGCGGGGGGAACGGCGGGGGTGTGGTTCACGGCGCGGTGGCCGCGGTGGCTATGTGGGAACGGTGGGGGTGTGGTTCACGGTGACCGGCCGACCGGCAACAACGGCGGCGAGGGGGGCGACGGCGGCGAGGGAGGCGACGGCGAGCGGCGGGCGTGGGCTTTACGGGGGTTGCATGGCGTCGAGGGGGGGGGGGGCGACGAGGGGCGTCCGGTGGCAGAGAAGCTTCACAGCGAGGATGTGGGAGCGTTGGCGGACGTGGCAGTGGCCGCGGTGGCTTGCATGCACGGGGGACTTGCCGGCGAGGCGGTGGGCTTCACAGTGGTGGCGGTGACGGGGGCGAGCGGCCGGTGCGGTGCCGTGGGGTGCTCGGACGTGGCCGGTGACGACGGCGGTGGTCACGGTGACAGCGGCGAGGTGGCCGATGGAGAGGGATCAGCCGGTGACGAGGGGTGGCGCAGTGGTGTTGGGGAGATGGGAGAGAGGGCTGCTGTGAGGTGGAGGGGTTCGGTGTGGCGGCAGTGATGGTCGACGGTGGCGTCTGCGGCTGGGAACGGTGTCAGGGCGGCGTGCTTCACGGTAGATGGGCGGCTTTGCAGCGAGCGGAGGAGGGCAGACGGTCGGACGACGACAGCGATGGGTGGCTCGGACGGAGGATGCTAGGGGTGCTGCCGTGGTACTCGGAGGCGTGAGGAGGCTGCGGCGGAGATGGACGCGGTCGATGACGATGGTGGCCGCGGGTGTGAACGGTGACTTCAAGAGGTGGCGGTGGACGGGGATCTGTTGGACGTGGACGTGGTGAGATAGCAGGAGGGCGTGCAGGTGGGTGGCGCGGTGGTTGGTGGCGGGAGATGGAGATGGCTCATGAAGAAAGATGGAGTGTGAGGGTAGTTGAGAGTATCGGCTGGGGAGGTTGGTGGAGAGAGTCTGTAGGTAGAAGAGAGGAATGGAGGGAGCTACGTGTGTGTGAAGGAGTGAGGTCCAGAGAGACACTATAGTGAGATGGGGAGAGGTGGATGAGAGGGTCTGGGAGATGGGTTGCCGTGTGAGTGGGGGTGAGAACAGGAAAGTGGGTTGCATGAGAAGGGGGGTGAAAATAGGAAATAGAAAGGGACTTGTAGAGAATAAGATGGGTAGGGAATATTATTTTATTATATTTTTATATTTTATGTTTGTTTATTTTGTTTGTTTTTATTTGTTTTGTTTCTTTTTTTTGCTTCTTTACATATATATATTATTTATGGTTATTATATTTTTGCTTTTTAATAAATATATTATGTATATACTAATCACTTATATATATTTATATGTTTTATGAAAATAAATTTATTAAAGAAAATCAATTATATTATTTTTACGTAAACACAACTACACACATTTTTTGGAATTTTATTTTTTTTCTCTTTTTATTTATTTTATATGTACACATATTTTAATTTTCTCCCTTTCACAAAATAATGCAATTTAACCACAATTACGGAAATCACTCAAATAATACGAAAGCGTAAGCCATTTTGGGGCATTACGGTACAATATGGGATTTACTCGTCGTAACGTCAGAAACAGCGTGTCTACAGCTGCCCCGCCTTGGCATCCACTTTGTAGGGGAAGGGCGTGTAATGGAATGAAACGAAGTGTATTGGAATGAAATGGAGTGGACTGAAAAGTCGATGCCAAGGTGTGATGAGACACGCTTCTAACATCACACGATGGGAATCTTTCCGGAGTTTCACGAAGCAACCTTGAGGAAGGTCCTCCGAAATCAACGATTGTTTGGATGGTAAACAAACTGGGAAGGACATTGTGTGCGCTGGGGCACGAACAAACTAAAAGGACCAACTTCACGGCGCGGAAGTACCTGGGTCGTAAACCTCAGGTTTCACCATTGGGGAGCGGTTACCAGCCATTGTGGAAGTGCTGCAGCCAAGGTGGGTCCGAAGGAAATAAATGGATGATTGGAGACAGATCCAAACAATGGTTTCTTCCAGGGAAACATCCCAAGGTAACCTCGGAAAACTCAGTACTCGACTCGGAATAGAATATCCCATATTTAAGCAATTAAGCACAGTAGCTCACACAATCAAAGTAAGTGAGTGATTTTCCACAATGAACTCAAAGTCCTACATGAATGCATGCTGGGTTTAAAAGAAAAATAAAACAAACTAAAATAGAAACTAGCCAAGGATAATATTGCTAAGCTGTGGAGAGTGGGTCAGGATACCGATTCAATGAGCTGATACTGAGCCGGGGCCCGTTTATCCACGTACCGACTCATCGAACGGAACCATCGTCCCTATTCTATCACAACTTAACGGCCTATCCGTACGTCCTGAACTCCTCCAGGATCATCACTGTTTTTGTTGAAGGGGAACTCAAATCCCGGATTTGTCCAAGGCGTAAGGTCCTTGGCATGCTCTAATAGCGTAAATATCAGATAATACAATGCATGATAAGGGGGGACCATAATGATTGAATGATTAGGGGACAAGGCGGGACAAGGTGGGACATCGGTGGGACAATGGTACCCCACTCGATAATTAACATAACAAAACAAAATCACAACTATACAAGCAAATTATCACACACAACAAAACGAAACTGCCAACACTGTTCCTAGATTCCTTTCCTCACTATAAGTATCGCCCCTTTGGCCTTAAGAAAATGCATTCAAGGGCGAGTTAAGAAAGTTGAAGCTTAGGAGGAGATCAGAGTTCGAGATGGAAGGCGAGTCTTCCCGTCCCGTAAAGAAAAGTAAGCCCAGCAACGAGTGCAAGCGGCTTACCGACTTCGAAGGGCATCTTACCGGGAGAATTCAGTCTCGAATGGTGAGTTAACATTTCTTTTTTATGTTTCTGCAAGACTTTCTTGTGCCTATTTTCGCCTTCTCCACTTTTCTATTTCCAGCCGTATCCTCTCTTTCCTGACCCGAGGAAGTTTTCAAGGTTGCCATGGCTGTCGAGACTCACTTCGAACATCTCGATCAGCATGAGGGCCATCATCAGAAAGTGGCATCTCCAAAAGCTCGTAACTCATGCCAAACATTATAACGAGATTCACATGGATTGGGCGGCTATGGGTGCACTGGTAGAGCTTTGGCACCCTCAAACCCATACATTCATTTTTCCCACTTTCGAGGCAACTATTCTTCTCGAAGAAGCAAAACTTCTTCTTGGCGTGAAGAAATTCCAGAGAAATGGCAAGGTAAAGGTTATGCGCATGCTAAGAAGGGTGACTTCCGAGGAGGTGCTTAGAAGCTTCATGCCGTCCGAAGCCATCAAGGGCGTCCAGACTCAGAAGGGAATCCATCTGCAAAAACTTGCAGATTGGGTCATAAATACTCTTGAAAGGTTGACAAGTGATGATGATCGCATTGAAGGGCTTATGAAGGGATTCACCATCTGCTTAGCGGGTGCTCTCTTATTCCCTTATACTGACAACATAGTGGAGGAAGATCAGCTAAGTGCCATCTGTGGAATTTGGAAAGGAAAGAGAGTGGGACCGGCTATCCTTGCTTATCTCTATAGCGGACTCACGGCTTCCAGTATGGGTAAGCCTCCTTTTGGTTGCACACTCCTTTTGAATTGCTGGACTTACTTGCATTTTAAATTTAACCATCGTGAGGGAATATCGTCTACTTCAAGACTCTTCCAACAAAGCCCGCTTCACCATATAGTCAATGTGTTAGGCTCTAGTGGTAGTATAGCAAATCGCGTTCCCTGGCTGAAGAAACGAGAAGACTGGCGGGCTCACTTCAGTACCATTGAAGAGTATATGTTCACTTGTGCACCGGCATGCTTACTCCCATATGAGCTTCTCACGAGGTCTTCTCTTAACATGGAGCTCCAGCTTGTTGGCGCGTCTGAATTCATCCTTTACAACACACACCGGTGTCATACTCAGATGGACCTCCCTCGCCATTCATTCCCACCGCTATCCAACCTTCCTTTAATCAGGAAAAGGGAGCTGGGCACCGAGGGTGACGCAAGAAATGTGAAGACAATCAAAGCGTCATGGAAGGTCAGCATTACACTGAGGGCAACAGAGTCTGTGAGTGAGGACGAAGAACTGCTGAAAGCTTATGTAATTGAGTTGGGGAAATTGAGGCCTGAGATGCCCAAACCCTAATGTATCTTATCTTGGAATGAATATGGAAACTTTAATGCCTATTTAGATCCTAACTCTCTTCTGTTTTTTTTCTTTTTTATTCCCTTTTTTCTTTTTTTTTGTTTTTGGCACAAACATATGCAATAGCCAGTGCTAGGTGATAGCCAACCATTCCGGACAAGAGCCAAAAGCTCAAGGCAACTAGCATGAGGAGTTGTCCTGAGATGCCCGGGAGCTAAAAATTTCTCTCCGAATGGCTAAGAGAGAGATGCCCTGAATGTGTTCCTTCTGCTCTACAGCTCTTCTCTACCACATGGGTTCCCGCGAGACGTACTCGACGAGATGTCTCCTTAAAACATGGAGCGGTGACTCACCATAGCCATGATTTTCAAAGGGGGTCTACCACCGACTTCAACAATATCGGCCCTTGGTGCTCTTTTCCCACGTGAATGTCCCTCATTTCCTTGTTTGCGCTAAAAGTAGTCGCAATAGGACAATTGACACGCGGAATCTTTGGACCGAATAGGAGTGGCGGGTCAATAAATCACGGCTCCGCAATTACTCCACATGGCGAAGTGGCACGCGAATGTACCGTGGCCATGACTTTCCAAAAGGATCTACCACCAATTTCAAAAACGTCAGCCCCGGGTCCTTTTTTTTTCTCGTATAAATGTCCCCCACTTTCTTCTTTGCGCTAGCAGTAGTCGCAACAGGACAATAAACACGGGGAATCTTTAGACCACATGGGGAGGACAAGTCAACAAATCACGCCTCCGAATTGATCACTCCAGATGGCAGAGTGACATGCGAGAGTAAAGAGAGGGTGACTTGTCGTAAATGATGTTGCTGGGGTGATGGTGATAGATCCAGATCACCTTCTTTCCAATCCTATAAATACCTCCCCTTTCGCTCGACTTGGAAACACCGGAGTCCTGAAAGCAGACTTGAGGAGTGCAAATTTGTAAGGAAGGGAGGTTGCGAGTGTTGCTCATTTTTTCAGGATGGAGGGTGAATCCAGCTTTAGAGCAGAAGGTGAGCCTTCCCGCTCCTCGAAGAGGAGCAGATCAGGTAGTAGTTCCAGGAGACTCTCAGAAGTCGAAGGACAACTGAGTGAGAGGACCCGATCACAGCTTGTAAGTGGCTTCTTTGGTTTCCTTCCTGCATCCTTTTCTTCTCCTTTCTTGCTTAGCAATGTTCCCCTTTTTCACCTCTTGTATATGTGCAGAGCATGATGCGCTCGCACATCTCTTGGGAGCTGGTAGTGGCAGCATACCGAGGTCTCCCGGACTTCCAAAAGGCCAGGCTAGACGTGATGAGGTTCGGTGCCTTCCTCCGAATCGAGCCGATAAAGCTCGACCTTGCCCTGATCCAAGCATTATATGAAAGATGGGATCCGGCGAGTCGGGCATTCCTGATGCCTTGGGGGCACATGGTGCCCAGTTTGGAAGATATGGTCCGCATTACGGGCCTCAAAGTGGATGGAGAGGCATTGACCGGCGTCACTTATGCGGATTACTGAGAAGGTGTCCAGAAACTGTTAGGACTGGAACTCGATGGACGGAAGAACAGGTCAGTAGCCAAGACATCGATCCTGGAGGTGTTAGGGCTTACTGACATTCGTCCACGGGATGACGAGTCCCTGGAGGAATTCATGGAAAGGGCAGAAAGAGATGCCCGTGCTGTATATTGTGCGGATGCCAGCAACTGGGAGAGGACCAACATGGACCTGAGAAGGTTCCTCCTCTTTCTGTTGGGTAGGCTGCTATTGGGCTCCAAGGGAGACAACATACACTGCCGCTTCCTGGAGCTGCTCGTAGATTTGGAGAGAGTAGGACAGTACACCTGGGGAGCTGCCGTACTGGCACATCTATTTACAGGTCTGTCGCAAAGGACAGGCCGAGAGGTGACAATAAATGGGTTTACGCCCTTCATCTAGGTAAAATATTATTTTTTTGTGGTTTTTATTTTATGCTTTTTTTTTCTTGTATTTGTTGATGCCAATGACACATGATGGTGTAGCTATGGAGCTACTATTATATTCCAATGGGGAGAGCTCGACACTATCGGCCAGTGACGATCCCGTTGGCTAGGCGGTGGCAACCCATCATGAGTACAGCACCATTATCCTACCAGCTGACGGTATCGAGACGGGAGCTACAAGAATTCCCTGCAACGATGGTAGGATACCATTTTCTATTTTTTTTATTTTGTTCATTTTTTACCATTTTTTTGTATTTTTGAGTAATTAAGAAGATATGTACAACCAACATAGGTGAACTGGAAGCCTTACTTGAACATGGTCGATGCCGACCAGCCATGGGTAATTGGAAGCCGTGCCCGATTCGGACGGGACCTCTGGCTCCATTGTTTGAATGAGATTGAGCCACTGAGGCTGCGGTTAGCCATGAGGACCCTAGGGCTTGCCCAGGAATGGGTGGATATAACCTCCTCACCCAGCGTCGGGAAGAAGACGCGCGGGCCGGCAACCTGCGTTGATTGGAGGGTGCACTTCCCCGAACAGTATGAAGATTGGCAGCGGGGTGGCACGCTCATGGAATCACAAGCGCAAGACAGTGAAGATTACCTATGGCTCTATCGGGCAATGTATGCGGAGAGGCTCCAGCTTGGAGGGCTTATAGAGGTAAAGTAAAACACCATTTTTTTTTGTCTTTTATAATTTCCATTTTTTTTATTTTTATTTGTGAACTCAAGAGCCATGGCTGTAGGATGCCCGTGACACCATAATAACGAACTTACAAGCTCGTTTAGCGGACACGGAGCGAGAGTTAACTGACACCAGAGCGGCTCTGGGTTCATCAGTAAGTGTATATATACATACTCCTGGCATGATTTGAAATTCATGGCGTTAACCATTTAAATGTCACCTCTCGTATGTGTACGCAGCGTGCCCAGCTCGATGTAGTTTCATCGGCGATGGGGGCAGACGGCGTTTCTTCCAGTCTATGGATTCCCACTTCAGAGTTAGATTTACTCCACGAGCAACTTGCTCATGCCACCCAGCGGGCTGCAGAAGCAGAAGGGATGCTTTCTGTACAGGTGAGAGCCTCACCATTTAATATCCCTTGTTCAAGCGTTACCAGAAGCCTGAGATGAAACGTTTGGCAGGAGAAAGAAACGGAGGAGGCACTCGCACATGCCGCCCAGAAGGAAGCTAGAATAGCCGAGCTGGAGGAGGAACTGCAGCGTCGTCCAGGTGACGACTTTTCTAGGGACGCTATAGAGCTGAGGATCACCCTTCAACTGGAGAGGGAAGACAGAGCGAGAGAACGTGCTGAGAGGGAAAAGGCCAAGGAAAGAGAGAAGGCCAAGAGGTCGGCCGAGAAAGAGGAGAAGAGGGCCCTGGAGGCCCAATTATTTGAATTGAAGACCAGTCTCGGCCTCGCCGAGCAGTGGCTAAAGGACGGTGAGGAACGCTACCAAAGAGCACGAGAGCGTGGCTTTCGTGTCAGCAGCTTCTTTGGTGCCCCCGCAGATCGGCGCCGGGGAGTAGAGATAGAAAGAGGCTCACAAGGCGGTAGAAGGACCGCATTCCATGATTGGGTAGCACCCTCAAGAGTGTCTCGCCCGGAGGGTGGCGGGACAAGTAATGTGGAGAGAGAAGGTGAAACATGATGTAATCTCTTTATTGTTTATTTTTATTTTGAATAGAAGTGAAATAAAGTGTTTTGTGTTTGATTCTCTGCTTCTTCCTGAGCTCTCGAATCCCTGCACACACCTAAGCAAACAAGTCAGTATTTCTGCTCTGACTTGCCCCTTGCTCAATGAGGAAACGTGATTCAGAATTGTCCTTGATAACGAGTCAAGGGGCAAGCCCTTATTAACGAAGGCACTGATAAAAGATAATGATGAATGCGACAGACAAGCACACGGATGCAAATGATAATTTAAAATGAATGCTGCATACAAATGCGATCATGCAAAGATGTGATCTTTGTTTTTTTTGTAGGTGTATATTAAATTTTTTTTTGTATTTTGTTGTTTGTTTATTATCATTTTTGGTCTTTTACATTTCCATTTTTTTGTGCATATACATTTTTCTACCCCTTTTTTTGGATTTTTGATTTTGTCATTTTTTTGTTTATTTTTGGCTTATTTATTATTTTTTTATTTTTTACTAATGCATGATGACCAACCCATATAACATGTAAGTTGCACGAGAACAAGGGTTTCTTGCTAACCTCCCAGGTATCCTAATTGCACATCTAGGTTGATTTGGGCCTCTAGACTCCTCGAATGATAATTCCACCGGCTAAGACTTATCCTGATGACAATGCCGTCATGCCATGCTTAGGCTCCCAGTTACTTCCGACCACAGGGATTCGCCCAAAAAATGTTCGAGATAAATGATTTGCCCGACCTGGGTCTATTTCCTCACAACTCTAGATGGTATGTAATGGAACACCTTGGAACCCAAATGACCAACCGCGCGACGCTGACCCGGAATCAGACGCCGTCGCACCTATAGGTGACGCGCTTGCATTGGTCTAAGCCCGAGGTTATACTAAGCAGACATTAAGGTGGTAGATAAAGGTCTTGACCAGCCAGAAACACGGAGACTCCTTCACGACATTGACTTCTGCTTTCAAAATGGACAACCATATGTTTGCAAGGTTTGGTGAGTTTCACCCTTCGGGAACTCCATTGAGCTTTGATCTTCAGGGGAAGGAGGAAGAGTATAGGGGGTAAACCTCCTGAGAGGACCGGCAAAGCTGTTAACCCGGCGAGCAAGTAGGGGTACACTTAACTTCCATTTTCGGGTAACTTCAGACCAAATCTCGAGCATTTACATCTCATGACCCCTTTTGTATAGAATTTGACTTTCATTCGAAGGGGTTTCATTTAGTGGAATCAGGCACGGTTACAACCAGGCCTTTCTTTTGACTTTGATTTTTTGCTTCTTTTTTTGATTTCGAGGGAGATAAAGTCATTTGACGTTGTGGAATCCCTCTTGTATGTCTGCGGGGACACTGCCCTCTTCTCGTGCTCTGATCCATGCTCGAGGAATTGGATCCTACTCTTACCATGAGGGGTTGTGTTTGTGTTTCCCATGCTCAGCGTTTTAAGGGCGCCAGCTGTCTCATTCAGTCGAGAATAGAGAGACTAAAGACTATGACTTTCGTGGAGACCTTCGGGGTGAGGCCTCACCATAAGTAGTGCTATCAATTTTTATAACACACATGTATATGTGCATGTTGCCTTCTTTTGAGTGGGCATAGGCCGAACTGGCCTGACAGGGGTCTCCACGGTTCTGGCAAACCAAGACCTGAGACCTACCAGTCTTAATGGGCCCTATCTTGGCATGGAGGTAAGATACAATGACTTGATTCCATGGTGGTCTCCAAACATTAGCGTTCTGAATTTTCTATTTTTTTTCTCTCTCTTTTTTTTCTTTTTTTTTCTTTTTACCTTTTGTTGTTTTATATACATATTTTTGTTGTTTTCATTATTTTTTATGGTTTTTTTGTTGTTTTTGTTTTCAATTTTTTTGTTTTATTTTTGACAGTATATACACCTATCTAAGGGTAATACTTCTTAAGATACAGCCCATTCCAAGGGTGGGATAACTCAACTCCCTCAGCATTGACTAGCCTATAGGCGTTGCCAGGATGCACAGCCTGAACCACATATGGTCCTTCCCAATTGGGTTGGAGCTTAGAACGTGGCCCACCAGGTTTTACAAAAATTCTTTTCACTACCATTTCACCAACTTTGAATTTTCTCTCGACAACCTTCTTTTGATAAAAACGTGCGAGTCTATTTTGGTAGACGCGAGCATGCTCGACAGCAACCAGACGTTTCTCGTCTAAGAGTTCCAACTGGGCAAGGAGAGAATCGTGACGTTCATCGAGGGGAAGGTCCTTGTCCAATTGTACTCTCAGAGAGGGAATCAGAATCTCATATGGAACTACCGCCTCCATCCCGTAAGTGAGGGCGAACGGAGTTTGCCCAGTAGGAGTTCGGATTGAAGTGCGATAGGCCCATAGAGCTTCGATAAGCTTCTCTGGCCAATCCGAGAATCTGCTAGACTCACAAGTTTTCTTTATGATTTTGATCAGTATTTTATTCGTGGCCTCTGCTTGGCCATTACCTTGTGGATAATATGGTGACGAATGATGCAATGCAATTTTATACCTTTGGCAGAGGTCCTGAAGATCCTGAGAGATGAATTGTGGCCCATTGTCGGTGATGATAGTTCTTGGAATGCCGAACCTGACGATGATATTCTTCATAATGAACTTACAAACAGTTGATGCCTTGATTTCCGCATAAGCTTCGGCTTCAGTCCATTTTGTGAAATACTCCGTTGCAGTGAGGATGAAGGATTTTTGCTTAGTAAGGGAGTTAGGATCACCAAGAGGACCGATGATGTCGAATGCCCACATGGAGAAAGGCCATGGGGAGGATACTGGATGGAGAGAGGAAGATGGGGAATGAATCTTATCAGCGTGAAGTTGACATTTGACACACCTACGGACATAGACGGCACAATCTTCCTCCATGGTGGGCCAGTAAAAGCCTTGCCGAAGGATCTTCTTAGCAAGCATTTGGCTGTTCACATGGCCACCACACACACCTGAGTGTGCTTCCTCTACACACTTCCAGGACTCGTCATCATCAAGACACCTTAGGAGAACACCAGTGAGGCTTCTTTTGTATAGCAATCCTCCAACCAATGTGTATCTCTGGGCTACTCTCCTTATAGCCCTCTTATCTTCTGCTGTTGCTTCTGTAGGGTAAGACTGGTCTTTGCAATATTTGATAATCTCATAGAACCATGGCTTCTCCTCATCAGCCAGTTCTTCCTCCAATTCAACCAACATAATCTCCCTCTTCTCAACAACTTCTCTATCCTGAGCCATCTTGGACATTTCCTCCTGAACCCTTAAATAGGAAGGGTTGTGAATAGCAGGGAGGATAAGCTTGTGGATAGAAATGGACAGAGCCCTTCTGCCCAGAGGAAACCTTAATGATGATGCCAACGAAGTAAGAGCATCGGCCAGAATGTTCTGATTGCGAGGAACATGAACAAAGACTAACTTGGTGAACAGTTTAGCGAAAGCAACAGTAAGCTCTTGGTATGGCTTGAGCTTGGGATCACGAGTGCGATATTTGGTGAGCACTTGGCGAAGGATAAGTTGACTATCACCTATGACTCGCAATTCGGTGACCTAGAAGGAATAGGCAAGATTCAGACCTGCCAGAAGAGCCTCATATTCAGCCACGTTGTTGGTGACTGGAAATGAGAGCTGGAATGCCTCTGGGATAGCGACACCTTCAGGTGACAAAAGAACGATACCAATACCTCTCCCCTGGGAATTCAAAGCTCCATCAAAATATAATGTCCACATCGGATCATCAGACTGGGTAATGGACATTAGTTCCTCATCTGGAAACTCTGATTGAACAGGATCAAATTTGGGGAGAGGGTGGTGAGCAAGATGCTCAGCTATAGCATAGCCTTTAATCGCCTTTTGCTGGATATAGATGATGTCGAATTGAGATAGAAAGCTTTGCCAACGTGCTAGCCTATCAGTAAGGACAAACTTTTCCAAGAGAAATTTGATAGGATTCATGCAAGCAATTAAATGGACTTCATGAGCAAGAAAGTAATATTTTAATTTCTGCACTATCCACACAAGGGCGGCACATGTCTTCTCCATGGCTGTATACTTCCGCTCACAGGGGTTGAGAAGTTTAGACAAGTAATAGGTTGCCCGTTCCTTGCCTTCTTCATTGATTTGTGCCAGAACGGCTCCCATAGAGTCGTCTAGGACTGAGATATATAGGATCAGAGGTTTATCTGGAACATGTGGAGTGAGAAAAGGCGGATTGGCCAGATATTCCTTTAATCCATCAAAAGCGTTCTGACACTTAGAATCCCAACAAAATTTGGTCCTTGCTTTGGTCAACTCGTAGAAGGGTCTACACCTTTGCGAGTGTTGGGACACAAAGCGATACATGAACTGCAACCTCCCGATTAATCCTCGAACTTCTCTCAGATTCTTGGGGGGTGGCATATCCCTAATTGCCTTAGCCTTATTGGGATCTATCTCAATACCCCTTTTGCTCACAATGAAGCCAAGTAACTTGCCCGATGATACACCAAACACGCACTTTTTTGGATTCATTTTCAAATTGAACTCACGCGATCTTTGCAACACCTTTGCAAGGACCTCGGGATGTTCTGCCCTAGTTTTGGATTTTACCAACAAATTGTTGGGTCCCGTGAGGTGTAAACGGATCTAGAAGGGGGGGTTGAATAGATCCTTTCACAAGCTTTGGCCTATTTAAAAACTCTTAGCTGGCGGAAGTTTAAACCACTCTTATAAAGTGAATGAATCACTTAGGCACAATGCACAGCGGAATTAATTAGAGTGGCTCAAATGGAAAGATTTGAATTACAAGCTATGAAACGTCCACACTTCTTTAAGTGAATTACAAAGCATAACACATAGATGAACATGCAATAGCTTGCAACAACCGTGCGTGTGTGTGTATGCTATGTTGATCACTCAAAGTGCATATGTATGTGAGCAAGATAACCAAGTATGGAAGCACATGAACCTGCGAATGGGGTTAGAAGATATAGAGCAATCACACAAAATAAACAACCCACAACACAGGGATTTTTAAGGTGGTTCGGTTGCAACCCCGCAACCTACGTCCACCCCTCACCAAAACCCGGTGAGGCTTCCTTGTTGGCTCACAGCTTGACCCGGGGACACGCCCCAAATCACAGAATAGAGAAATCTCTCTTTCTGTCTTCCTACACACAAAGCCGGCAGGGACGGCTACACCGCAGATCGGAGAACTCCCGATTGCCTTCCTACTAACCACCAGTAGGGACGTCAACTGCAAATTGGAACACCCTCCAATTGTCTTCCTACTAACCACCGGTAGGGACGAATCACAACTTCAATGTTTAACAATATTGAAAGTAAAACAAATGTGAATGAATTAAAACAAGAGATTGAGTGAGAAGGAATTGGCCCTTGTATCGATATGCTTTGTTGATCAGCAGCAGGGATCTCTTCTTCTTGCAAATCAATCTTCTTGTAATCACCCTTGAATGGATGATTGTTCTTCACGGAGTACTGTTCATGTGAACAGTAACTGTTCTTCCAATCTCCTCTCTTGATCTTCTCTCTTTGATCTCTTTGATTGGATGAAGAAATGAATAGATGCTACCTTGATCCTTGCTTCCTTCTTCATAGATCTTGGAAGATGATTTCTTTGATATGAGCTTGAATACCTTGGATTGGATGAAGATGTTCTTCACGGAGTACTGTTCACGTGAACAGTAACTCGAACTCCTTTTGCTTTGAACACCCCTTTGAAGCCTCCTTTGATCTTCCCTCTTAGCCTTACTTGCTTCTACTCTTTCTTGGAGGATGCTGGATTGAGATATGAGCTTGAATCACCTTGAGTTGATGGAGAGGATATTGGATGTAGCTTTGATCTTCTCTTGATCCTCTTGAGTTGATGAAGCAGTTTATGGATGCAGCTTTGATCACCTTTGAGAGCCTTGAATGCTTCTTGCTTCCTTGGAGATTGAGATAGCTTCGGATCTAGGCTTGAATCTCTTGGAAGGATGAAGATGTTCTGCTCGAAACACTGTTCACGGGGGTGCTACAGTGCTCTCGAAATGGCCTCCCTTGATTCACTTCATCAACTCCATCAATTAGGGTTTCTAACCCTCTTGTAATGGTTTTATAGACTTTGAATGGTCTATAAACAAGCCTCAGACCAGATCCACAAATCATGGGAAGTTAGGTGAGGTTTGATTAAACAAAACCATGGAAAGGGGCTGGCCACGAGGTTGATTTCGAGGTCAAACATGGTTGGCTCGGGACTGGCGGTCGACCTAAGGTTCCTGGCGGTCGACCGCTACTGTAAAATGCTGTAGACGAATGGCCCCTGGGATTTCCGGTCGACCACCACTGGCTGGCGGTCGACCGCTACTGAAAAAGCCTGTAGACGGTGAGGCTCTGGCTGGGGCGGTCGACCGCCCCTGTGCTGGCGGTCGACCGCCAGCTGGGCAGAACCCGGCCCATCCCGGGTTGGTCCGTTATCCGCGTCAGCTCCATCGTTCAACTTCTTTAGCAGCCCGGTCATGTCTGTGGCATCTTCCTTGACTGTCTTGAAGATGTTATTATTGAGTCTTCAATCAAATTTTTGTTCAGGGGGCTCCGCCCCCGGAAACCCCCGCAAGGGGCGCTGCTCCCTTGACCCCCGTGACCTGACCGGGCAGGTCGATCCCCGCGACCTGACCGGACAGGTCGATCCCCGCGACCTGACCGCGCAGGTCGATCCGCGTGCGAGGGCGCAACATTGAGCTTTCATGTGCATTGAGCTGTCACATTTGCATTGAGCTTTCACGTTTGCATTGAGCTTTCACGTTTGCATTGAGCTTTCACATTTGCCAATTCCACTTCATTCCTTGGATTATCTTGTAGCATGCTATCGAGAAATTGCACCGACCTTGAATCATCCATAAGGTAAGACATGCACTGACCATATGAAGAATATGCAATGACCTTATGTGTGATGCTATTCAGCTTGATTTCTATGCTTGAAACATGCTTTATTTTCGTGCGTCCAATATTGTCATATGCCTTGATATCTGTCAATTCAGTTGTCTAGATTGGTGTGCCATTCTTGAGCTTTTACACTGGAAGTATAATGACCTGAAATGTATCATATGCCTTGATATCTGTCAATTCAGTTGTCTAGATTGGTGTGCCATTCTTAAGCTTTTACACTGGAAGTATAATGACCTGAAATGTATGAATATTAACATTATCAAATGCAGGTATAGTTCATTAATGACTAAAGAGGCAGACATCATCAAAACCAACTAAAGAGGTAGACATCATCAAAACCATAAAATGATTTAATCATGTTGCACACATGTTCAACACAAATCATCCACATAAACCTCCAAATAGATGTGCATCATGTCATGGAATATTGCCATCATAGCCCTTTGGTAAGTGACTCCAGCGTTCTTCAGTCCAAATGGCATGACCACATAACAGTAAGTTCCCCAGGGAGTAGTGAATGAAGTTTTCTCCTGGTCTTCTTCTGCCAGATGGATTTGATTATACCCAGAAAATCCATCCATGAATGAAAGGGTTTCGTATCCTGCCGTATTATCGATCAACACATCAATATGAGGCAAAGGGAAATCATCCTTCGGACACGCACGGTTAAGGTCCCGGAAGTCAATACAAATTCTCACTTTTCTATCTTTCTTCATGACCGGGACGATGTTTGCGACCCACTGAGGATAAAGGACGACTCTTATGAACCTAGCTTTGTGGAGCTTGTCGACCTCTTCCTTCATTTTTAAAGCCATTTGTGGGCGGAAACGTCTTAACCGTTGCTTTACCGAGATGGACCCTGGTTTGAGAGTGAGACGATGCTCAACCAGAGTAGAATCCAATCCTGGCATATCCTCATAGCTCCATGCAAACGTGTCCTTATAATCCTCGAGAACCTTAATCAATGCCTCTTCGTCAGTTGAGGGTAAATTATCACTTATGAGGACAATCCTAGGGTCTTCCTCAGTTCCCAAGTTGATTTCTTTGGTAGACTCCTCTACAGCGGTTGACGGCTCGTCAAATCTGCTCATTCCACTAGCATATGCGTCGGCCGCATCCTCATTCTTCGTCATCTTCTTCAATGGGGTACTCATCATCGGTGATTTCATAAACCCCGTACCCTTCATCAATCATACCATCATTTTCACATTCTATCTCCGACAATTGGATAGGATTTTCTAGCAATTGAGGAATGGCTAGAAGGGATTGACACGTATCGGCTAAATCTAAAAGAAATCGCCGAGGGATCTGCTTACCCTTGGATTTCTTCTTGGGCACTACCCTTGACTTATTCCTAACCTGACACACATTATTTACAGAAGAAGAAGAAGCTAAAGAGGATAGTGAAGAATGTACAGGGAAGGACCCCTCAGAGGAGGGGTAAAGAAGGTCGCTCAAGGGACCTTGAATGAGTGGCCCGTAAGTCGGGGCACACTCATGGGAGATATAGGATGTCTCCTAAAAAAAGATGTGTTGTTGGGGAGTTGGGAAATTGGCTTTTTTTTTCATTTTCATTTTTAATAACAAAACAGTGAAAAGAAATTGGAGGAAGTGAAAAGGGATTTACGGCTAAAGAATTGTGTGGCTCATAGAGCAGATCGTGATTGAAAACCTGGCGCGAGTTGAGAAACTCACGCAGGTAAATAAGTAAAGAAGGGGACCTAGGAAGATCATCAGACAACCGTCTGGCCCAGGAAGGAGACAGCAACAGAGGCTGTGATAGGTGGGTAGAGAAAATGACGGCTAGTGAGCCGTCGGTGACAATGTTGGTGACGGATGATGACCCGTCGATGACAACACTCTCCTGACAAGGAGGATGCAGAGTTCTGGCAATAGTAGTGATATCCCCTGGCATTTCGGAGATCAAAAGTGGCCCTTCTAGATGTGGAGGTGAGAACATTCTTTCCAGTGTAATAGATATATCTGGTATGTCAAACTATTTATACCATTCACAATCCAAGTGGACAATCTTTCCTTTTTTTGGAGTTTTTGAACATCCTTTAGCCAAGAATACATTCTGTAACCCCCCATGTGATTCTGGTGGAAGATCTTCCATCTGGACGATGGGCCCCTTATTGAAGTGGGAGGATAGAGTCCATGTGAGGGGTTTCTCGTCTGATTCAAACGGCCCCTTAAAACCCAGGCCAGCTCTACGGACCGGCTTTATTTTTTTCAACGGTCTCAACCTTCCTTGTAATTGTGCCCCTAAGCCTTTGCCCTCTTGATAGCCAATATTTCTCATAATCTCCCATCCTTTGGAACGGAATGGGAGGCATGAGGTTGGCACAGGAAACGGCTTTTGTTGTGTGAAGGGAGCACGGCAGGGATCACGGACATCTAACAAGGATAGTATGGGCCGATGAGTCAGCCAGGCCGAGGGCAAAGAGGTGGTGATGGCATCCACCGTAGAACAGAGATGCATGCTCATTACCTTGATAACCCATCCTTTGTATGGAAATTTCAAACACTGATGATTGGTGGATGGTACAGCATTCATGGCTTCAATGTAGGTACGGCCTAGTATAGCCTTGAAAGTGGGATCCATATCAAGGATATGGAATTCCGTGAAGACTGATACAGGGTCTAGTTCTACATTGAGAGTAATCATCCCCATTGGCGGCCTTTTACTATTGTCATAGGCCGTGACTGTGATTGAGGAGGGTATGAGTTGTTCTTCATCAACCCCACATGCTTGAAGAGTACTCGGGGAAATCACATTTATAGACGCACCCGTGTCCACCAGGCATGGATCCACTGACATACCATTGATTTTTACCGCAATACACAACGCATATTTTCGAGCTTCCTTGGGGGCAAGCTCGTGATTATGGAACATGATGGGCGGTTGTGTATCGGTGGGCGTCAAGACTGCCGAGATTTTCTCCGCAGGGAGATCCTCATTCACCATGACTTTTTGGAGATATTCCCTTAAAGCTTCTTGGTGAGATGTGGATCTTTTGATCAACTCGAGGATGGAGATACGGGCAGGCGTCTTATCCAGATGTTTCAACAAGTCATACTGGGTCCCAAGGATGGACTCTTCTGACTGCTCTTCCTTATCTTTCTCGGGCCGAGATTGTTCAGAGGCCTGACTATTCTGGGGAAATACCCGGTGGAACATCCTTCCACTCCAGAGCACCATTGCTTGTGGGTCTTGCTGCACCTCTATGGTATTGGAAGGGTTTAAGGGGTAATAGTGGAGGAATGGTTGGTGGGATAGGGGTTATGATGGGTGTAGGGGTTTTGATTAGGGGTTTGCTTGGCGGAGGTATAGTAGAGGTAGAAGGAATCTCAGTTGAATCACGGATGATAAGGGACTTAGAATGTGAAAGAATAGGGGAAGTAGAGGGAATCTCGGGTGAATGGTGGATGATAAGGGGTTTATATGGTGGAGGGGGTATAGTGGAAGTAGAGGGGACCTCAGATGAATGGTGACTGATAAGAGGTTTAAATGGTGGAGGGGGAGGTTCAATGGGGGTAGAGGTGGATGGTGTGTCATACGGGTAATGGGCGATAAAAAGATTAGAAGGCGGGGGTAAAGGTGCGATAGAGGTAGATGGTAAATTAGAGGAATAAGAAGTGATCACGGGACTTAGGGGTGAAAAAGGAGTGGGAGATGGCCTTTGGTGATGGACTAACGGCGAATTGACGATAGGGGTACGAATAAGAGGGCGTGATGACTGTGGAACGGAAGAAGGACCAAATAGGGGTTGTGAGGGGGTTGAATGGTAAGAAGATGATGTTAGAAGGAGACGAGGAGGTTGATTGGTGGTATGACTGGTAGCAAGGACGGAGGTGCTTTCCAAATGACATGTTTGCTCTCTTCCAACTTCCGAGAAGGAGGAAATCGGATTAACCTGGTAGTTAGGCTGTTGGTGCTTCGGAAGCGGGTTATGGATGATGCCCATATTAGGCTGCTGTTGTGGGGCCTGCTGAGGCTGTTGTTGTTGATGTGGTTGTTGTAGTAACTGTGGCCTAGGCGGAGGTCTCCTGGCCTTTAGGGTGGCGATGCATCGCCTCATTTCATCCCAATCGATTTCACCGAGATCATTCATGTCGTAAATGTAATCTTTGAAGTTGAAACAATTCTCCACCGTATGACCCGGCTGTCTGTGATAGACACAGTACCTAGAGATATCAGCATTTGGGGGCCATGCAAACTTTTCTTTGGGCAAAGTAAGTAGGTTGGCAGCCATGAGGGCATTAAAAATGTCCGGCAATGTCTCGGGCAATGGTGGATAATGGGCTCTTTTGGGTCCAATGGGCCTCATCCGTTGTTGTGGTGGGCCGTAATTTCCCGGGGGTGGAACTTGGTGATACTGAGGTTGTGGTTGTTGTTGTTGTTGCTGGGGATGAAAGGGTTGAGGCATGTTGTTTTGAAGGGGGTTATTTTGGGGTGGAGGACGATAAAGAGGTGGACCTTGTTGAAAGGGAGGTCGTGAAACCTGAGGAGGCCTTGGGTTAACTGGTTGGTTGGGGCTGCCAAGCACACTCACTTGCTCATTTATGACGACTCCCTCAGTTGTTCCTCCTTGGACACCAGTGCCCGTCTTCTTAAACACCCTTGGCTTTGGAGGTTCAAACATGTGCATGATGGGGGAATCTTTTAATTGGGTCTGGATATACCGAGCCCTCTCATAAAGTTCCTCCATCGTGGTAAGCTTATTCATGGCTAAAATGTGTCTAAACTGCGGGGTTGCATTAGACACAATCATCTTGACTTGCTCGGGTTCTGACATGGTATCCCTCACCTTATCGGCCAGGGACCTCCATCTATCAGCATACTGGACAAAATCTTCGTCCGACCTCATTTTCTCAGCAACTAGGTCGGTGATAGAAAGAGAGGGGCCGACCATATCCTGGTACTTTTGTATGAATTTAGCTTTGACAATGTCAAAATCCTTAGCCTCACTTGGCTCTAGAGAATAGAACCATTCTAAGGCAGGACCATCCAATGACCTCCGAAAACGGTAAGCCAGGGATTTTGGCTCATTCTGTCAGAAGGAGGATTCATACATAAAATCCTTGATGTGAATAGAAGGGTTACCCGTGCCGTTATACCTATGGTATGTAGGCATTTCGGAGGGAGGGAGATGAAATGTGGGAAGGATTGGCAGGGAAATCTCAGGGGCGGACCTCCCATCCACCACTTTCTTTAAGTGCCGAACTTGCTGGTCCATCTCATTGTATTTGTTGAGGAGTGACTGGGTGAGCTCCTCGGTGGGTGGAGGCGGGGCCTGCCACTGAGACTGAGAAGGCCTCACAGGGGCCTGAGAAGGGAGCCCTGAACCAGAAGGGTATGGTGGCCCACCAGTGGACGGACCCGCTTGGGGTACCGTATGAGGGATGGCAGGGGTTTGAGACTGTAGAGGGGGGAATTGGTGAGAGGCGGGCTGTTGGCTCGCCTGTCCTTGAAGTGAAGAAGAAGTAGCGACATATACATGTGATGGAGATGTAGTAGCATGGAGCGGCTGTTGGTAGGATGTGGGAGCCGGAGTTGACTCCTGAGGAGGGGGAGAAACAGACTTCCCCTTTAAAATGGCCTGAAAGGCCAGAAGTTGCTCAGGGCTGAGCTGTGTACTAGCGAGGGCACCCAAAAGGGAGAAGATATCCTGGGGTGGAGCTACCTCCCGTGGAACAACGGGGACCTCTTGTGAGGTCTCGCGGGAGGGGCCTGAGTCCATTGCGTGGACCCGTGGGTCAGCTGACTGACCACGACCTAATTGATTATCTTCGGAAGAGTCGTGAGCCATTCCTGTAATTTTACCAGAGCGTAAATGCATACACTAGCAAACAAGTATCAGAGATTAACAGACAAGTGGATGATCTTACGCCATTTTTTTGTTTTTGTTTTAACCTTTTTTTGTGTTTTGATTTACTTAATTTTTTTTGATTTTTCTTTTTCTTTTTCTTGATTTTAACAAATATAAAATTCACACTTAGTAGGAGGGACCCTAATTGCACTTTGTTTTACCGCCGTGTCAGCTAGGGGCACTCGTCTCACCACGAATAGGTAACTAACTCCGAGGTACTTTAGTGGTACAACCAGCCCAGTGAACGAAGAGGGAATCTTTCGCTGTCGGGGACTTACGGAGGTCTCAATGGAGGAGATCCTAGTCCGTCGAGAGGAATTCCCGACGGAGAGTCCTTCCTTCACCGAGAGGGGTTAATCCTTAAATAAGTAAAAGAAAGAAAAGAAAAGGAGTAAATGCATGAAATGCAGTGCTGAATAAAAGATGTATAACGCACAAATACCAGAGATAAACACACAAATAGAACAGAGATAATCACAATGATATAACAGGGATATAAAAGTAATAAACAGATGGAGTAGGATACAACCGTTCCTCTTTCCGAGACACGTAGATCACTTGGAAAAAGAGAAAGGGGCTCTAAGGGTGCACGTAGTGCACGAGGGGAATGATGTAGCGCACGTGGGCGCAATAAGGAGGCGGGGCACGAGGATGCCAAATAGAGGGAAGCAAGGAGGCGGGGCACACGAGGGTGCCGAATAGAGGAGAAGGGGCACACGTGGGTGCCGAATGGGGGGGCACACGTGGGTGCCGAATGGGGGGGGGCACATGTGGGTGCCGAATGGTAGGGGCACACGTGGGTGCCGAATAGTAGGGAGGGCACACGTGGGTGCCGAATAGTGGAGGGAGGGCACACGTGGGTGCCAAATAGTAGAGGGAGGGCACACGTGGGTGCCGAATGAAGGAGGGCACACGTGGGTGCCGAATAGAGAAGAAATGCACGTGGTGCACGAGACAACGTTAACCTCTCAAGTAACCACAAAGGACCGGGGGAGTGCACGAAGTGCACGAAGGGAGTGAGCGCACGGGGGCGCAATAAGGAAGGGCACACGTGAGTGCCGAAAAGAGGAACACACGTGGGTGTCAAAAGGAGGGGCACACGTGGGTGCCGAAAACTTGTGGGTCACCAGAAAAGCAAAAAGCAGGTCCCACCGTGATTGCCAGAGATGTGAACGCGTCACGTGGTGGACTGAGAGAGAGAGAGATGGGGTTTCTCCCTCTCCGAGTAATAAAGGGTGAAAGAAATGAGGACAAACAATGAAACGCGCGCTATAGGGGATATGGAAAGAATGGTGGACAAGTACAACCTACAAATGACACTCTAATGGAGATAGAAAGAATTTACACTAACCGAACTCCGGTACATGGCGGAGATAGGGGTCCAAAGACCCTCTCGCGCAAACTGAACCCCTTCCCGGTAGGCGTAACCCACCGTTCCGAGAGCAGCTTTTCAGATACCGAATTCGAGTCCTGGGACTCTACGTAATAGAATTTGACAGACGGGAAGACACGTAGACTCAGAAATTGTAACGATATATCACTCCTCGAACAGTTACAAGAACAATATGAATAAAGGCACACCACCGCAGGACATTGGTCTTTGCGGGGTTTTAACAACAATATTGCAATATGAGCAGCAATTAATATATGTACATCTAGAAACCCCCGCGAGACATTGGCCTTACGGGATTTTTTAAAGCAATATAAATAATAAATAAAAGTATATATATATATATACCACCACGAGATATTGACCTCTGCGGGGTTTTTTAATGCATTATAAATAATAAATATAAATATATATACACACCACCACGAGACATTGGCCTCTGCGGGGTTTTTACTATAACATAGATAATAAGTATATAAATATATAAACCACCACGAGACTGTGGCCTCTGCGGGGTTTTTACTATGACATAAATAATAAGTATAAGTATATATATATATATATATATATATATATATATATATATATATATATATATATATATATATATATATATATATATATATATAGAAACCACCACGAGACTGTGGCCTCTGCGGGATTTTTAATGCGACATAAATAATATAAATAATATATATATATATATATATATATATATATATATATATATATATATATATATATATATATATATATAAACCACCACGAGACTGTGGCCTCTGCGGGGTCTTTACTATAATATAAGTATATGTGACAGGAAAGGAAAAGGGATCAAATAAACCGCCGCGAGATGTTGATCTCCACGGGATTTTTTAAAGCGATGATAGGGGAATGCTGAAATTAAATAGTTAGGAGTTAGAAAGTAGGGTGCAGAAAAATAAAATGCTGAAATGGAAACGGTCGCGGGAGGTGACCCACCGCACCAATTAGGAGTTAGATATACAGAAAGTAAATCACAGAAACCGCCGCGGGGAATAATCCTCCGCGCGGATGAGGCCAGAGACAGAAGAAGATGACCGCTGCGGGAAGTAACTCTCCGCGGGTGTTATTAAAACAAAGATGATCAAAATGAAGCGCGCGTTAGGAGTGTTGTGATCGCCAGGGATCGAGGGTCCCGAGTGGATTGATCGCTTTCGCCTTTGACACGGGATTATGCGGGTTCCAACTTCCTCTTCTTTCAACAGGCCGAAGAAGAGGGCCTTTTAACTGGTTACCCCTACACAAGGAACAAACAGGGAAAAAATAACTAAATGAGAATGACGGCGGTGTAGTACCAATCCTTAGGTAATGAAATTGTAAATAACATAAACGAACACGTACCTGGTTGGTGTGTTTAAAACCCCTTTAGAATTAAAAGGGTAGGAGAATGACATGATGAAATGCGCAAACACAAAGACACTCACAAGGGAGGCCCTCTCGAAGAGAAAGGCATGGGACATATGCTAAATGATGCATGCAATATAATTAACTGACTGAATAAAAATAAGGGGGAGAAAAGCTTATCGGGGAAGACCGGCGACGAGCTTTGAGAAGGGCTTCAATATCACGAGCACAGCATGACCGAAGGACTTCAGAGCGGACTTCAGAAACTAGTTAAGCCGGACATAAGAACACACACACAAGCATATACATATGAATGATAAATATACTTATGTAACCATATACTTAAACATATTAAATATATTTAACATATACATAAACACACACATATATAAACATATTCGTAAATTGGTCGAAATAAAAAAACAAGAATTTGAGAAAGAAGACGAGAAAGGGAGAGAGAAAACTCTTTTTTTTATTTATTTTTAAGACTTTGTTTTAGAAGAAAAAGGATAAGATATATATATATGATACATATGTGACATATATATTATGTATATAATATATATAATATATATATATGGGAGAAAAAAAGAAAGAGAGAGGGCGAATGAGGGGGGGATAAAAAAAAAGGGTGAAGAAAGGGGGGCGGCTAAAGACAGAGAGAGAGGGGGGAGAGAAAGAGGCAGAGGGTGAGAGAGGAGGAAAAGGGAGAGAGAGAGAGAACCGAGAGGGGGAGAGAGGGAATGGGAGAGAAATGGCGAGAGAAAGAGAGAGAGGGATAAAACAAATAAAAAAAATGAAAAGAGAGAGGGGGTGAGAGAGAGACACGGGAGGAGAGAGAGAGAGGACGAAAGAGAGAGTGAAAGAGAGAGAGAAAGCGGCAAGCTGCCACGAGAGAGAGAGAGAGAGAGAGAGAGAGAGAGAGAGAGAGAGAGAGAGTGAGAGAGAACCGGGAGGGGGGGGAGAGAGGCAGAAAGTAGAGAGAGAGGGAGAGAGATCGGGAGGGGGGAGAGAAAAGGCAGAAAGAGAGAGAGGGTGAGAGAGATAGGGAGGGGGGAGGGAGAAGGAAGAGAAAGACGGGGAGAGAGAGGGGGAGCCGCGACCGCGGCGGTCACGACGGGGGGAGGAAGAGAAGACGGGGAGAGAGAGGGACCGGCAGGGAGAGGAGAAAGAGAGAGAGAGAGAGAGGGGGGCCGGAAGAGAGAGAGGGAGAGAGGGGACGTGAGGGAGAGAAAGAGAGATCACGATCGGGAGGAGAGAGAGAGAGAGAGAAAGAGAGAACGAGAGAGATCGCGGCGGGGGGAACGGAGGGGGTGTGGTTCACGGCGCGGTGGCCGCGGTGGCTATGTGGGAACGGTGGGGGTGTGGTTCACGGCGACCGGCAGACCGGCGGCAACGGCGGCGAGGGGGGCGACGGCGTCGAGGGAGGCGACGGCGAGCGGCGGGCGTGGGCTTCACGGGGGTTGCATGGCGTCGAGGGGGGGCGACGAGGGGCGTCCGATGGCAGAGAAGCTTCACAGCGAGGATGTGCCAGCGTTGGCGAACGTGGCAGTGGCCGCGGTGGCTTGCATGCACGGGGGACTTGCCGGCGAGGCGGTGGGCTTCACAGCGGTGGCGGCGACGGGGGCGAGCGGCCGGTGCGGTGCCGTGGGGTGCTCGGACGTGGCCGGTGACGACGGCGGTGGTCACGGTGACAGCGGCGAGGTGGCCGGCGGAGAGGGATCAGCCGGTGACGAGGGGTGGCGCAGTGGTGTTGGGGAGATGGGAGAGAGGGCTGCTGTGAGGTGGAGGGGTTCGGTGCGGCGACAGTGATGGTCGACGGTGGCGTCTGCGGCTGGGAACGGTGTCAGGGCGGCGTGCTTCACGGCAGACGGGCGGCTTTGCAGCGAGCGGAGGAGGGCAGACGGTCGACGACGGCAGCGATGGGTGGCTCGGACGGAGGATGCCAGGGGTGCTGCCATGGTACTCGGAGGCATGAGGAGGCTGCGGCGGGGATGGACGCGGTCGATGATGATGGTGGCCGCGGGTGTGAACGGCGACTTCAAGAGGTGGCGGTGGACGAGGATCTGTTGGACGTGGACGTGGTGAGATAGCAGGAGGGCGTGCAGGTGGGTGGCGCGGTGGTTGGTGGCCGGAGATGGAGATGGCTCATGAAGAAAGATGGAGTGTGAGGGTAGTTGAGAGCATCGGCTGGGGAGGTTGGTGGAGAGAGTCTGTAGGTAGAAGAGAGGAATGGAGGGAGCTACGTGTGTGTGAAGGAGTGAGGTCCAGAGAGACACGATAGTGAGATGGGGAGAGGTGGATGAGAGGGTCTGGGAGATGGGTTGCCGTGTGAGTGGGGGTGAGAACAGGAAAGTGGGTTGCATGAGAAGGGGGGTGAAAATAGGAAATAGAAAGGGACTTGTAGAGAATAAGATGGGTAGGGAATATTATTTTATTATATTTTTATATTTTATGTTTGTTTATTTTGTTTGTTTTTATTTGTTTTGTTTCTTTTTTTTTTGCTTCTTTATATATATATATTATTTATGGTTATTATATTTTTGCTTTTTAATAAATATATTATGTATATACTAATCACTTATATATATATATTTATGTTTTATGAAAATAAATTTATTAAAGAAAATCAATTATATTATTTTTACGTAAACACAACTACACATTTTTTGGAATTTTATTTTTTTCTCTTTTTATTTATTTTATATGTACACATATTTTAATTTTCTCCATTTCACAAAATAATACAATTTAACCACAATTACGGAAATCACTCAAATAATACGAAAGCGTAAGCCACTTTGGGGCATTACGGTACAATATGGGATTTACTCGTCGTAACGTCAGAAACGGCGTGTCTACACCGAAGTCCAGGAGATCGAGCAAGGGGCAGGAAGTTCAAAGCCTGCGTCTAGCCATCATCTCCGCAGCGAGCTAACCGAATCGAATGTGAAGGAGCTTGAGATTCGCTTCCAGCTTCCTTGGCGATATTTCTTTTCTCCTGCGAAGTCCCATGAGTCTAGTCTAGACACCCGCTCGGGTCTTTTCTGTACTTATCTGTTGGCCTAGAAGTGCGGCTTCTGTCTTCCTCTCCCCCTCTTTGTTGCCGAACTGTTGAGGTTTTACCAGCTGGCTCCGGTTCAGCTGGTCTCCAACTCTTATACTTTCATCTTCTCGTTCATTATCCTCTGCCGCTTATGCGGCGTCGGCGAATCCCTCGACCTCTTCCATGTCTTTTTCGAACTGAAAGAGCATGCTCATGCCAGGAAAGGTTTTTACTACCTTCATACCAGGAGGGGGATGAACTGTGTCACCCTCTCCCCTCGGGATTCTTCACATAAAAAGGTGGAAAACCGAATATTTCTGGGTGGGATCCAACAAGGGCGTCTGTTGGAATTTTCCTGTTCTATCGAATTACCATCCGGTATTCCCTGTGAATCATCCGATGATTTCTGCGGAGACTGAGGAGGGAATTAAGATCCTTCATGGTCAACGACGGTCAACCGCGGAGCTCATGTCCCCTGCCAATTTCCAACGTTACGGCCGCTTCGCGTTACCTCCCGAGGGTAAAGATTTCGGATGCTTGACCTTATACTCGTCTGACGGGCTTTTCATTGATAGTTTTGTTGATTCCCACGGAGTACAATCGGATCTAGAAGGGGGGGTTGAATAGATCCTATTAATAACTATGGTCTATTTAAATCTTGACCCCTAAACACATAAATCACTTCTATAAACCAATAAAACACTTAGGCATACAGAGCAGCAGAATAGATAGGAGTGGAGCAAGCAATGATGTTAAAGCACGATGCCCAATTCAGACAGGTCGACACACAGGGCAGTGAGGTCAACACTTTTACCGCGGGTCACAGCACAGGTCGACACTCCTGCCTGTAAGGTCGACACTCCTTCAGTAGGATCCAGCTATGTAGTGAGCTGGGGTCTACACTTCACAATAGTGAGGTCGACACCTCTGACAAAGCACAGAACACAGGTCGACACTTATTCAAGAGCAATTAAGATCCAAATGAGATGTAATACAATGAACCACAGAGATCTTAGATCAGAGTAGCTAAGTGTTAAATGACTTGCTTAATGTGTGAGAGTAGTGGGGATCACTAAAGTGCATGAGTGTCGAACAAGGTGAATACCCTTGGTAAAGCTTTCACCTTGGTACCTGTGTGCAAGGGTGCAGCAGGCAACCCAAGTAGCTGATGCGGTTAAAGACACAGGAGAGAAAGCAGCTCATGTTATGCGCAGCGAAGAGTGATATAGAAGGGGGGGATGAATAGATCACTCCCTAAAAATAAATTCTCAGCGATAAACCACAACTTCGTTTCTCAACCCTTCAGAAACAGCACAAAGGATAGCTAAGACAATCAATAACTAACACCGAAGAAGTAAGTGCGATCGAGAGAGTTGTTCACAGTCAAACAAAATGCCAAGCAGATGGAGAGCAACAACGATAACAGGTAAACCACAGAAGAGACAAGAGTTTTTAAGGTGGTTCGATTGTAGTCCACAATCTACATCCACCCCTCACTCCAAACCGGAGTGAGGCTTCCACTAGCTACGACTAGAAACAGCAGACTCAGTCTGCGAACAATATGCTGCCAAACAGCTTGACCAACCAAGGGAAATAAATCCCTCAACCCAAACTCTGCAACCCACAGAGCTTGACACCTGGACCTGCTACCCGCAAGACAAGAACCGGAGACGAATCTCCCTTCCTCCAAACTGGAGGGAACCTGCTAGTGACAGCCCGTCACTGGCAAACCAGAGATCACAGATCTCTCTTCCTCTGCAGCCCAGAGGGAAACCGGAGAATCTCTCCCTTCCTCCGAACACTGGAGGGTAACAAGATGGAATCAGAAGAATGAAATGAAAAATAGAAAAACAAACAAGACAATCGATGAAGACAATCGATTCTGAAAAACCAACAACAATGTAGCTTCCGAAGAAGCAGATCTTCAGTCACAGACTCTTCTCTCTCTCTCAAAGACTTTTCTCTCAGATCTATTCTCTCAAATTCTTCTCTCTTTCTTCTCTCGGGAACGTGGAGGCTCTCTCTTTTCTTCTTCTGCTCAGGGACTCTTCTTCTCAGCTTTTCTCCAGTTCAGGTTCTGTTGATCGCAGAAGACTTCCTTTTATATGGCATCCGACCTGAATTCCATGACTTCACACGTGTGGCGTGAGTGGGGCTCGTTCCCTCCTTTTCCAGAGCAACCTCGGATCACGTGCCAGGCAGCAACCTCAGATCACGTGCCCAATCATCAGCCTTAATCATCTGCACGAACAGAAGACAAGGATGCAACCAGTTAGTTCAGGTTCTGAACTAGGCGTGTACAGACTTTAGATGCCGCATGTAGGCAAGTATATACAATGTGAGAATGTGTAGACCTGAATGCTTTTATGCGACCTCAATGTACAGACTTGAGGGATGCATGAACATAACAGAAAGGAATGTATCGACTTAGTTCAGGCTTTTAACAAAGCGTGTATAGACATGATGCATGAACAAGCCATAGCAAATGTATAGACTTAACGATGCGAACACAGGCTGTACACACTTTGATTGCGTGCATGAGAAAGCAGTGTACAGACTTGATGAGAACGATGCATGAATGTAGTGTATGGAATTAGCGTGAATGCAACTACAATGTACAGACTTAGTGATGCACAACCATATCCAATGTGTAGACTTCTATGCAAGGGCTGGAGTTAAACAAACAATGTATAGACTTCAATGCAAACGGGATGTGCAGACTTTGTAGCATGCAATGTATAGACTTCAATGCAAACGGGATGTGCAGACTTTGTAGCATGCAATGTATAGACTTCAGCTCGTGCAATGCAGACAGTGTATAGACTTGATGAATGCCTTGCTAGCATGCGGATGTACAGACTTATGTTATGCAGCCAAACTATGTACATACTTGATGAGACACTAAGTGAGACAGAGCTGGCTGTACACACTTTGAGAGACGATGCACTGTTGGCTAACGCTGTACAGACTCTGAGAGACGATGCACTGTAGCTTAACGCTGTACAGACTCTGATAGCGTGAGACGCTGAATGAGACGATCGGATGTACAGACCTTGGCTAATGCATGAAGACAAAGGCTGTACAGACTTGGATAGCGTGAGACGCTGAATGAGACGGTCGGATGTACAGACTTCAATGTAAAGACTTTGAAAGACGATGTATAGACATGATCTGAATGCATGGACTATGCCCTTGAAGAATGTATAGACTTTGAAGAAGGCTTGTGCAGTGATGTATGGACTTAGTGTGAAATATGCAGACGATGCACAGCCATTGGTATGTACAAACTTTACTAATGCATGAACAGGCCGATGTACAGACTTGCCAATGTATAGACTTTGAATGATGCATTCACAAGACACTGATGTATAGACTTAGTCTATGCAGCACTGTATAGACTTCGTGTGTGTGCTACAGAACAATGTCTAGACTTTGAAAGCTTGAACACGAACATGCTGCAATGTATAGACTTGATCTCAAGGAAAGCACTGGCTGTACAGACTTCAAGCGATGTATAGACTTGGTGAGCGCCAAGACGATGTGCAGACTTAGTGAGCGCCAGGCCGATGTACAGACTTCAATGACTCATGCAACCAGACAAGTAAATCCACAGATAATGTACAGACTTAGTGGATGATGCATGCATTGATCTGGAGATAGAAACAGATTGATTTATAGTGTGAGACATCATCAAAACCGTAGGGATGCAACAATCTCCCCCTTTTTGATGATGGCAACACTATGAATCAAGCAATATCAAGGCTTAAAAAGAAATCAACAGTAGCTTTAACAATCAAGGCAAATTCAAAGCAAGTGCATGCAGAGCCAAATTAAACATTACTGCTGAAACACTTCATTACTGCTGAAACACTTCTTTCTCCAAAACCACTCCCCCACAACTCACTCTCAGCTCCCCCACAACTCATGAACAATTCTCCCCCACAACTCATGATCTACTGATATTGTAAAACCTCTCTCCCCCTTTGACATCAGCAAAAGGAAATGCAGAATATATGAAAGTGCTGGAGACATGAGGAAGAAGTACAGTAACATCTTAGTGCAGAAAGGCACGAACAAGTCTTAAGAGAATAAGTGAGGTGCTAAACTCAAGTGAAGATTCTTGAACTCCAGTAAACAATAGAGAAATAGAGTGATAGAAAAGTTTATCAACATACATAGTATATGATTTAGAACAGGGGTGAACAAGTATGGCATGACATAGCTGAACAAGCAACTATCCCAGAAGACAACAAGAGACAAGGTCAGAGAAGGTGTTCTCAAGGTATTGAGGACAAGCAATCCATTAGAGTATAACGACAAGGGATTTTGAGGTGATTTTCAAGAAGACCAGTGTGTAAGTTGGTAATTCACTCTTTTGACATTAGGGAGACACCTTGATTAGAGGCCTGAATCCCCAGTTACTCAGTGTGAGTACCTCATTACCTCCTCCTCTTTTTTTTAAAAAAGGAACAGAGTTAGTAACTGTGGCTTTTGACATGAGGAAACACCTTGATTAGAGGCCAGAGTCCCCAGTTACTTACCAGCAAGCCACCATTGCTCTGTGATGGTCAGAATATTAATGTCATTTTTTTTGTTAAGCATTTGACACCTCATGACATAGGAGAAAACTTCATTTCATTGATGAAGCTCCCAGTTTCTCAGTGACCAAATCAGAACCTTGGTTCATTCAGTTTATCCCTTGTGTTGAGGAGATGGAATGATTGAAAACAATACCAGAAGGACTATTTCTTGAAGTGAATCTTGAAGTCTAGATTTCAAGTTGTTTGGGTCAGATATCAAGACATACAGGTTTTGGCCTGAACCAGAATCACTGACAATGTAGGAAGATATACTTTATACAATTAATCCAGATCTCTGAAAGACTACCAGAGGAAAGATTCTAGCTGGACTTTAGTATCACAGACTTATAGACTTAAGAGATGAGTGAGATTCTACTGTCTGAGAGAACCACACTAGATCAGTCATGAGAACCAGCAAAGACACACATCTGGTCAGTCTTTTTGAATCTGTCAAAGAACTCTCCCTCTCACAGCTCAACCAGCTCCCCTTAATCATAGCATTACTGAAAGCTAACCATCAGACACATAGAACTCCCCTTCACAAAATGAACAGACTTCACAATTAAGATAACTTGAATAAGCCTAATTCTCTTCTCAGTGTAGTGAATTTTTCATTATCCAGAGGTTTAGTGAAGATGTCAGCAATCTGATTATCAGTGCCTACATGAATCAGTTCAAAATTGTTCTTAGAAACCTCATCTCTTATGAAATGATGCCTTATCTCTATGTGTTTGGTGCGGGAATGCAAAACAGGATTCTTGGCAAGATTAATGGCACTGGTATTATCACAATAGATAGGTGTGCACCCCAGGTCTACTTGGTAGTCCTGAAGCTGGTGTTTAATCCAAATGACTTGTGTACCACAACTCCCTGCAGCCACATATTCAGCCTCTGCAGTGGAGAGGGCCACAGAATGTTGTTTCTTGGAACCCCAAGACACTAAACACCCACCCAAAAATTCACAGTGACCACTAGTGCTTTTCCTATCTAGTTTACACCCTGCATAATCTGCATCTGTGTATGCAACTAAATTAAGTGTGTGTGATGCAGGAAACCATAAACCAAGAGAATGTGTAGCTGACAAATATCTGAAAATTCTTTTCACTGCAGCTAGATGTATTTCAGTGGGTCTAGACTGATATCTAGCACACATTCCTACACTGAACTGTATATCTGGTCTAGAGGCTGTCAAGTAAAGTAGAGATCCAATCATACCTCGATAGAGCTTGGCATCTACCTCTTTACCTGTCTCATCTGCATCCAGTGAGGTATTGGTACCCATGGGTGTTGTAATGTGCTTCAGGTTATTCATACCAAACCTCTTGAATAGTTCCATTGTGTATTTGGTCTGGTTGATGAAGCATCCATCCTCTGACTGTTGTACCTGCAAGCCAAGAAAGTACTTTAGTTCACCGACCAAACTCATTTCAAACTCAGCAGACATCATTTTAGAGAATTCATCACATAGTTCACAGCTAGTTGATCCAAACACAATGTCATCTACATATACCTGAACTATGATGAGATCTTTATTTGTACCCTTGGTAAATAAAGTTTGATCAACCTTACCTCTGTTGTAGCCCTTGCTGATCAGAAATTCAGTCAATCTTTCATACCATGCTCGAGGAGCTTGCTTTAGACCATACAGAGCTTTGTTTAACCTGAAAACTTGGTTAGGTTGAGGAGAGAATTGAAATCCAGGGGGTTGTTCAACAAAAACCTCTTCCTTAATAACTCCATTTAAGAAGGCACTTTTAACATCCATTTGTTGGAGTTTTATATTCTTGGAACATGCAAAAGCTAGTAAAATTCTTATTGCTTCCATCCTAGCAACAGGTGCATAGGATTCATCAAAATCAACACCAAATTCCTGACAGTAGCCCTTGGCTACTAGTCTGGCCTTATTCCTAGATATGATTCCATCTTCATTCATTTTATTTTTGAACACCCACTTACTTCCTATGATATTAACATTATCTGGTCTTGGAACAAGCTCCCAGACATTATTTCTTTCGAACTGACCTAATTCCTCACACATAGCATTGACCCAAGCTTGATCAGCCAAGGCCTCTTCTACATATTTGGGTTCAATTTGTGAGACTAAAGCAATTAGGTCTTCATTATTCACATTCCTAAAATGAGACCTAGTTCGAAGAGGATCTTCAGGGTTGCCTATGACATTATCTATCGGATGATCTTTAAGAAATCTAACATTTATTGAAGACTCACCTGTTTCTCTTGGCCCTTCCTGGTTGGGAGGATTTGATGTTCCACTCGGCTGAGTCTTTTCTTCTTCTTGATCTTCTAGGAATTTCCCATTGTGATTGGAATCCCTGTCAACATTTTCAATGTTAGTAACACCTTTCTTTTCACTAAAGATGATGTGTGGAGACTCTTCAACTTTCTGGTCTGTTTTGTTAAAGACCCTATATGCCCTTGATACTTCAGAGTATCCTAAAAATATTCCAGGGGAGGTTTTAGCTTCAAACTTATCTAAGTCTTTCTTGTCATTGTTATGAATAAAGCATTTAGCTCCAAAAATTCTGAAATGAACCAAGTTTGGTTTCTTACCTTTTAGTAGCTCATAGGGTGTTTTCTTGTGAATAGGTCTTACCATGGCCATGTTGATTATATAAGTTGCTGTATTGGCCGCCTCTGCCCAGAACTTCCTTGATAATTGACTCTCAATCAGCATGGTTCGGGCCATCTCCACAATAGTTCTATTTCTTCTCTCCACAATTTCATTCTGTTCGGGTGTCCTGGGAGAAGAAAACATGTGTGTTAGTCCCTCTCTTTCACAAAGATCAGAAAATATGGAATTTTCAAATTCACCTCCATGGTCAGATTGAATAGAGCAAATCTTGTGTTTTCCTTCTTGTTTGACCTTATTGAAAAACTGGTTAAACTTTTGAAAAGCATCACTTTTATTGGCTAAGAAAAAGATCCATGAAAATCTAGAATGGTCATCAATGATCACATAGCCAAACCTATTCCCATTAAGACTCTGAGTCCTAGTAGGACCAAAGAGGTCCATATGGAGAAGTTCCATTGGTCTAGAGGACAATGGCTCAGATCTTAGCTTGAAAGAATTCCTGGTCTGTTTGCCTAGAGCACAGGCATCACATGATTTTGAAATAGAATTGAACTTAATTCTAGGCATGCCTCTAACTAAATCATGCTTGACCAATTTATTTAAAGTAGAGAAACTAGCATAGCCTAGACGTTTATGTCATTCAAAAGCATCATTTTCAGAATTAGCAGATAAACAAAGGTTAGGTTCAGATTCAGCATCGAAGTCTATCATGTAGACATTATTCACCCTGTTGGCTACAAATTTAACCACATCAGAATTTATTTCAAAAATCTTGCATAGTTATCATCAAACACAACCCTGTGACCCTTGTCACATAATTGACTAATGCTAATCAGGTTGTGTTGAAGACCTTCCACAAGTTGAACATTTTCAATGGAGTTTGTGGAAGACTTACCTACTGTGCCAACTCCAATGATCCTACCTCTGTCCTTTCCTCCAAATTTGATCAGACCCCCTACCTTCATCTCTATATTGCTGAACTTGGATCGGTCTCCTGTCATGTGCCTGGAGCAGCCACTGTCGAGGTATCACTTGTTGTTCTCAGCTGCCAGGCAGACCTACACAAACAAAATTAAGCAAAGTGATTTGGAACCCAAGATGAGTTGGGTCCAAAGACATTATTCAAATCTCTAAGCAAATGTTTAGGAATCCAGATTTGCTTCAACATGGTTTTCTCTGGCACCTTTACTTCTGGTTTATTGAAATTATAGCCGGGGTTCTGTCCAGCTGGTCTGGAGAAGTAAGCTCTATTCCAGTCATTAGGCTTCCCATTCCTAGGATATCTCCTGTGAGCTTGTTGATTAACAGATTTTTGAGGATGATAGATATTTCCCCAGTACATCCTGTTTGGACCCATCTGTTTGTAGTAATTCCATCTTTTATTCTGAACCACTTTCTTGGTCCATCTACCATTTGTGTTCTGGTGAGTGGGCTTAGTGAAGTTCTTCACAAAATTCATTCCCAATTTAAATGGTCGACCAGCATTGTTTGTTGAACTTTCTTTCGGACATTGAGCTCCTTGACTGCTATTTGAGCTGGATGGTGTGTCCAGCTTCTCTTTTCCCTTCTCTGGGGCAGAAGGTGGTGGTTTTAAATTGAAAGGGTCTCTTGTTAGTTGGGTCATAGCCTAGACCCTCCCTGTTGAAGTTAACCCCTGTCCCTAGTATAGCATCCAGACTTATTTTTCCTTGGACAAATTTTTCCAAAACCTTCTGTTTGTCTTCCAGCTCTTTTTACAGGGACTCAGAGTTTTTTAAGAGTTCAGCGTTCACTTTCTTAACAGCTTCATATTTCTCTGAGGTCACTCTATTTTCTTTCAGGCTTTCTTCAATTTTAATTTTGAGTTCGTTGAGCTGGGTGAGACTCTCCTGGTTTTCTCCCTTGAGCTTTTCATTTTCTTTTCTTAGGGAAGTCATTTCTTTTAGTTCTTCTTTTAGTTTCTGATTTTCCTCACAGACTTGGGTTTGTTCTTCAACATTGGTATTGAATTTCCTCTTCAGAACCCTATGCTCTTTACTAAGTGAATTGAACTTATCTAATAATTCAGCATAGGCATCTTCCCAGTCATCAATAGAAAATTTTTCAAAGACATTTGTTACCTCCTCTTCGCTGTTTGCCATTAGGCAAGTTCCTTCTTCATACTCCTCTGAGGAAGTGTCTTCAGGATCTTCTTCCTCATCGCTCCACGTGCAGACCATTGCCTGTGGCTTCTTCTTTTTCTGCACCTTTGAACTTTTCTTCTGAAAGTTGGGACCCTTCCTCTGGAGATCTGGGCAGTCCCCTTTCATGTGTCCCTGTTTCTTGCAATGAAAACAAGTCATTCTCTTAGTATTTCTATCCTTATCATTGCTGAATTCAATGTTCTTACTAAAGGAGTATGGCTTCCTCCTCCTAAAGATCTTCCCCATATTCCTTAAAAATTTACTGAACTGTCGAGTGAGCATTGCCTGCTCCTCCTGATCGAGATCGGAAAAACCATCGGACTCGGGGCTACTGCTACTGCTACTGCTACTGCTGCAGCTACCCTTGTTGCGGGATGCCTTGAGAGCAATATTCTTGCCCTTCCTGTCACTTCCTTCACCACCTCTTTTAAAGTTCATCTCATAGGTCATGAGAGATCCTATGAGTTCAGTCACTGTCATAGTCGTCAGATCTTTCGACTCTTCTATCACGATGGCCTTAGTGTGCCATGCTGGGGTTAGAGACCTAAGTATCTTCCTGACTACATCTGCTTCAGCCATCTCTTTCCCTAGCCCCTTAAGAGTATTCGTGATCAAAGACAACCTGGCATACATTTCAGTGATGTTCTTCTCTGATTCCATCTTAAACAATTCATACTCAGAGGTGTAGAGATTTACCTTCGTGGCTCTCACTTGAGCTGTACCTTCGTATATTAGTTGCAGCTCATCCCACATTCGCTTGGCCGTCCTATAGGCTGATATGCGGGCGTATTCGTCTGGGTGAACAGCACACTGGATGATGTTCAGGGTCGTCCAGTTAAGTGAAGATAGCTTGACATGATCATCTGTCCACGCATCCTCGTTCGGTGGCAGATCATACGGCCCTGTAGTGATTACCCTCCACAGCTTGTGGCTCTGTGCCCTGATGAACACCTCCATCCTGTTTTTCCAAAAGAGATAATTATTACCATCAAAGAATGGAGGGCGACTAATAGATTGACCCTCAGGCATGAAACTTCGAGGACCATTAGGATTACCCTGACCGTTGGTCCACATGATGCAAACCCGCTCTGATACCAATTGTTATGCGCAGCGAAGAGTGATATAGAAGGGGGGGGGATGAATAGATCACTCCCTAAAAATAAATTCTCAGCGATAAACCACAACTTCGTTTCTCAACCCTTCAGAAACAGCACAAAGGATAGCTAAGACAATCAATAACCAACACCGAAGAAGTAAGTGCGATCGAGAGAGCTGTTCACAGTCAAACAAAATGCCAAGCAGATGGAGAGCAACAACGATAACAGGCAAACCACAGAAGAGACAAGAGTTTTTAAGGTGGTTCGATTGTAGTCCACAATCTACATCCACCCCTCACTCCAAACCGGAGTGAGGCTTCCACTAGCCACGGCTAGTAACAGCAGACTCAGTCTGCGAACAATATGCTGCCAAACAGCTTGACCAACCAAGGGAAACAAATCCCTCAACCCAAACTCTTCAACCCACAGAGCTTGACACCTGGACCTGCTACCCGCAAGACCAGAACCGGAGACGAATCTCCCTTCCTCCAAACCGGAGGGAACCTGCTAGTGACAGTCTGTCACTGGCAAACCAGAGATCACAGATCTCTCTTCCTCTGCAGCCCAGAGGGAAACCGGAGAATCTCTCCCTTCCTCCGAACACTGGAGGGTAACAAGATGGAATCATAGGAATGAAATGAAAAATAGAAAAACAAAACAAGACAATCGATGAAGACAATCGATTCTGAAAAACCAACAACAATGTAGCTTCCGAAGAAGCAGATCTTCAGTCACAGACTCTTCTCTCTCTCTCAAAGACTTTTCTCTCAGATATATTCTCTCAAATTCTTCTCTCTTTCTTCTCTCGGGAACGTGGAGGCTCTCTCTTTTCTTCTTCTTCTCAGGGACTCTTCTTCTCAGCTTTTCTCCAGTTCGGGTTCTGTTGATCGCAGAAGACTTCCTTTTATATGGCATCCGACCTGAATTCCATGACTTCACACGTGTGGCGTGAGTGGGGCTCGTTCCCTCCTTTTCCAGAGTAACCTCGGATCACGTGCCAGGCAGCAACCTCGGATCACGTGCCCAATCATCAGCCTTAATCATCTGCACGAACAGAAGACAAGGATGCAACCAGTTAGTTCAGGTTCTGAACTAGGCGTGTACAGACTTTAGATGCAGCATGTAGGCAAGTATATACAATGTGAGAATGTGTAGACTTGAATGCCTTTATGCGACCTCAATGTACAGACTTGAGGGATGCATGAACATAACAGAAAGGAATGTATCGACTTAGTTCAGGCTTTTAACAAAGCGTGTATAGACATGATGCATGAACAAGCCATAGCAAATGTATAGACTTAACGATGCGAACACAGGCTGTACACACTTTGATTGCGTGCATGAGAAAGCAGTGTACAGACTTGATGAGAACGATGCATGAATGTAGTGTATGGACTTAGCGTAAATGCAACTGCAATGTAGAGACTTAGTGATGCACAACCATATCCAATGTGTAGACTTCTATGCAAGGGCTGGAGTTAAACAAACAATGTATAGACTTCAATGCAAACGGGATGTGCAGACTTTGTAGCATGCAATGTATAGACTTCAATGCAAACGGGATGTGCAGACTTTGTAGCATGCAATGTATAGACTTCAGCTCGTGCAATGCAGACAGTGTATAGACTTGATGAATGCCTTGCTAGCATGCGGATGTACAGACTTATGTTATGCAGCCAAACTATGTACATACTTGATGAGACGCTAAGTGAGACAGAGCTGGCTGTACACACTTTGAGAGACGATGCACTGTTGGCTAACGCTGTACAGACTCTGAGAGACGATGCACTGTAGCCTAACGCTGTACAGACTCTGATAGCGTGAGACGTTGAATGAGACGATCGGATGTACAGACCTTGGCTAATGCATGAAGACAAACGCTGTACAGACTTGGATAGCATAAGACGCTGAATGAGACGATCGGATGTACAGACTTCAATGTAAAGACTTTGAAAGACGATGTATAGACATGATCTGAATGCATGGACTATGCCCTTGAAGAATGTACAGACTTTGAAGAAGGCTTGTGCAGTGATGTATGGACTTAGTGTGAAATATGCAGACGATGCACAACCATTGGTATGTACAGACTTTACTAATGCATGAACAGGCCGATGTACAGACTTGCCAATGTATAGACTTTGAATGATGCATTCGCAAGACACTGATGTATAGACTTAGTCTATGCAGCGTTGTATAGACTTCGTGTGTGTGCTACAGAACAATGTCTAGACTTTGAAAGCTTGAACACGAACATGCTGCAATGTATAGACTTGATCTCAAGGAAAGCACTGGCTGTACAGACTTCAAGCGATGTATAGACTTGGTGAGCGCCAAGATGATGTGCAGACTTAGTGAGCGCCAGGCCGATGTACAGACTTCAATGACTCATGCAACCAGACAAGTAAATCCACAGATAATGTACAGACTTAGTGGATGATGCATGCATTGATCTGGAGATAGAAACAGATTGATTTATAGTGTGAGATATCATCAAAACCGTAGGGATGCAATAGCTCACACAAATTATGGTAATCCCTTTGCTTGGAAAATGCTCCAAAGTGCCTATAAGCAAGAGTGCTGCAGACACTTGAGGAGATACACGTTAGCAACGATAGTGAGGGGATCAAGATGAGACAATTTATGCCAGCAGAACGCTTGAGTGAGTAGAGAATTTAAATGGCGAAGTATCACACGAACCTGTGAAATGGGGATAGAAGTAATAGAATAAGCTCACAATGAATATAACCCACAACACAAGGATTTTAAGGTGGTTCGGTTGTTAGCCCACAACCTACGTCCACCCCACACCAAACTCGGTGTGGCTTTCCGGCTGACACACAGCTTGATCGGCTGAGCAGCACAGCTTGCTTACACAACTGAGCAACACAGCTTACTTACACAGCTGAGCAACACAGCTTGCTTCCTGCTGACTAACAGCTGGAATCACCCAGAGGATCTGATCCTCTCTTCCTCTGAAACCACAGAGGGAACCCGTTCCCTAAACAGGAGATCGGAAAAGCTAGATGTATTGGTGATAGATGAACCATAACAAATAGAAGCTGAATATTGCAAGTGCGGTGGAGAAGGAATAGAGACAATAAAGACACCAGCTAAAAGAATGGATCAAGACAACGGAGCTGGTGATTGTAGTTACAAGATTGGATCTAAGGATCCTTTTCTTCAAGCACCGGTAGACTGTAGGGTTTGTCTTCTCTGACAAGGCTGCTCTCTCTTCTTCTTCTACTCTCACAGCATTGGACTATGTCAACCAAGTGTTGGGCTGCTCTCACACTTTCTTAGGAGTGTTTTTGGTGGATGGTCAAGAGCGTGGCTCTATGTGGACGGCAGCAGCAACTTCTTCAGTTGAAGAAGCTTGGTATAAATAGGTAAAAACTAGTTGTAACGCCAGGGAAAAATGGCGCCAAGAAGTCTCTGATGGACCAATGCACCGGCTGTATTTTCCCTCCATAATTTCCCTTGAAGCATGCGCCAGGGTGAAGTGAGAGCTTGGAGTCTTCCAGGCAAGTTCCATGTTCGACGGTGGCAGCACCTGGAAGATGTGACTGAGTCTTCTCATTTAGATGCTAGGAGATCTTCTCATTAAATGCTCCTATAGGCCTGCTGTCTTCCATTGGCTGAGCACAGCTTTCAGTACAAGGATAGGTACGATGGCAGACAATGTTAAGGAGCAGATCAGATTTTCCTTTAGATAACATCAGATATTCACATAAAATTTCCCTCAGATAAGTAGTCTTCTCATTCTGCACAGGTCTATTCTTCTACGTACATGGCTGGTTGGACAGCCCATTGGTCGACAGCAAGATAGTGGCAGACTGCGGAGTGTCCTATTCCCAGCAGCAGACAGTCTGGACAGGCAGACATATAATACTGACATCGCGGCAGACTGAAATGGCTCTTCCAGCTGGATTTCTGACAGAAATCATCTCCAAAAGGTAGATAAATGAGTGATAAGATGGTAGAGCAAGGGTCCGACCATGGGACGTGGTCCAGACCCCAAAAACCTTAATTTTAATGATTTGCGGTTACTTTTTCTCTCTCTGGATGGCCCACTGATCTGACAGTTTATTTGCTTGAGGATTCTTGGATGATCAAGGGTGTCGACCTCCTGTATGAAAAGAGTCGACACATCTTAGTAGAATTCAATAGAGCACTTCCTGGAAGTATAAGAGTGTCGACCTCCTTCGAGGTAAGTGTCGAGACATCCTTTGAAATCTTGAAGGCCCATGACCGATGTGTCGAGACTTCAGACGACAGTGTCGAGACATGTATGCTTGGTTCCAATATGTCATCAAGACTGTGTTATGTCCAATGGATGATTGCAAAATTATACACATGCAACAATACTAGCAATGACTGATGCAAAAATGTTTCATGCGAGGTAACCACCATGGAGCATCATGATGTGATAAAACAAGAAGGAATGCCATGCTCTGACCATAATTGATAGGAATGTGATGGTTTCTAATGTTAGAAGTCATCAAAGAGGATTGATGCCATTTGACTAGAGAGGGCAAGGATCGGGGGATATAGAAAGACAGCTTGTCTTTATAAAAGATGAAGGTTCTTTAACCTGAGACCAAGTTCATAAATCAGAGTAATGGAATTTTCAGAATTTTCAGTTATAGAACCCGTATGAACTAGCCCTTACACTTAGATTGGTTTAATGTTAATGAATTCTGGCATACTCAGTAGAATCACATGAAAACATTTGTATTCAAGTTTGATAGAGATGAACCAGAAAATCATATCACCGAAGATTAACCTCCTTTTATCTTACTCATTCAATTCCATTGACTCCTTTGAGAGAAACTCATTTACAAGGTATTGAAATTAAACAAGCATGAAGACTAAATGTTATTTTTAGACTATCGATGGATGTGCATTAAGCTTTTACAATCTCAACCATAATATTCATTTAGAATAGGAGAAGATTTTACGAGTAATTAAGTCTAGTGCATGCCTCATATCCGTAAGGACACACATTGTTTAGATGCAAGTATCCCTAGGTAATTGGTAAGACTGACTGTCATGCTTCAAATGGAACAGAGATAGCATTGTCACCTCATGACATATTTGACGAGAATCGTCACTATTTATTGTATTAAGTATGTATTGTGTGTAAAATATATGTAGTAATACACATGTATTATTTACTTTCATTTTATTAGGCTAGTCATAGTCAAAGTGTGTATTTTATTTTATTAAACCCACAAAGTCAATAGTTGGTTGTTGGGTTTATTTTATTAGGCTTGGGTATGAACACAATTTGTGATAGTTGGACGGTATGCATGTTATAGCCTCCTCCTATATAAAGGAAGGCTAAAGGGTGTGTCACGTATGTTGTTATATGAATGAAAGATGTTTGTCATAAGGTGTTTGCCTTGTGTTTCCCTTCCCTCTTTCTCTTTGTGAGTTTGAGTGTGTCGCCCGGTGTGAGACCGTCCGGCGTGAGGCCGAGCTGCGCGAGGTAGCAACCTATCCAGTCCTGTTCGTGATACCAGAGTTGCCGTCGATCTGTCCTCCAACGCCGTCCGTGTCAAATTTGGTATCAGAGCCCAACAACGGCGTCTCCGTCGACCCCGACGTCCCCGTCGTCTCTCCTTCTCTCTATCGGTTGCTAGAAGTGAAAAAAAAAAGAAAAAAAGGGAAAAGAGTAGTTAAGTTCTGTTTGTTGAGAGGAGTTAAAAAAAGAGCAGAAAAAAAAGGAAAAAAATATAGATACAGAGGAGGCTTACGGGTGAGAGGAAGAAAGAGGAAAAAAAAGAGAAAAAAAGGAGAGAAAAAAATCAAAAAAAAGAAGAAGGAGAGAAGCATATAGATTCCGATTGAAGAAATTGAAAAAAAAGGAGAAAAAAATTTAGCAAAGAAACCCCTTGCGTTTCTCTCCCACTCTCTCTATTACTATCTCTCCCTATTTCTCTCTCTCAGTTTCACTCTCTCTCTCTCTCTCTATTTCTTTCTCTATCTCTCTCTCTCTGACGCGCATAGCGTCAGCGCACCCCACCAGCGACAGCCCTCCGGCGGAACCAGCCCTCACCGCCGCGTCGTCGTCGCCCGGCCGCCCTGCGCCTGCCCGGCCCACCAGCGCCCGCCGCCCCCTGCCCTCGCCAGCCACCGCGCCCGAGCCCCGAGCGCCGCCCGCTGCCGCGCCCGGCCATGCTCCGCACCAGCACCCGGCCTCCGTGCCCGGGCCGCCCGTGCCCCGCACCAATGGCCCAGGCCAGCCCCACGCCCGAGCGCGCCCGCCGCCCTGCTGTGCCACCCGCCCGCGACGTGCTGGCCGCCGCCCCGGCCCAGTGCGCCCGCCTCGCCGGTCAGCGCCCGGGTCCGCGCCCTCCCGCGCCCAGTCACTCGCCAGCCCCTGGCCACCGCATGGGGCCACCTTTGCTGACCCACCTGCCTCCTGAGAAACGCATGCAGGTGTGAACAAAAGGGTTAAAGTTTGAAAAAAAAGTCAAAAAAAAGGGGTTTAAAGAAAGAGGTCAAAAAGAACGGTTGGAAAGTTTGAGAAAAAAATGAAGAAAAAAGGAGTGTTATATATATAATATATATATCATGGATATATAAGATTATATATATCTATGTAAGAAGAAAAAAGAGGAGTTAAAAAAGTCAAAAAAAGAGGTTGAAGTTGGGTGACATATATATATATATATATATATATATATTATATAATATCAAGGGATATATATAATATATATATCATTTGAATAAATGAGTAACCGTGACCCCCGAGTCCACTGTGGCGGCTTGAGCAGCGCCCGCATTGCCTGGCCGTCGACAGACAGTCCGTGATTTCGGGAGTGTGGTGTGCGTGACCGTCCTTCGCCAAGTCCGCTCCGCCGAGAATGAAGAATTTGACGCTTTGGATGCATCGTCCTTGAGATGGGGACGGGTGTGAGGCCCCATTCGAAGCTCCAGATCCGTCCTCCTCCGCTCCGCCCTGAAGGGAGAATTTGAAGCTTTGGGTGCATCGTCCTTGAGATGGGGACGGGTGCGAGGCCCCACTTGAAGCTCCAGGTCCGTCCTCTTCTGCCGTCCACCTTCGCCTCCACCAACGCCACTACCACTTCCACCACGGGTCCTGTGATTCAAGGTTCGAGATTCGAGGTCGAACCTCCTCCAAACAGAGGGGTTTGACGAGAATCATCACTATTTATTGTATTAAGTACGTATTATGTGTAAAATACATGTAGTAATACACATGTATTATTTACTTTCATTTTATTAGGCTAGTCATAGTCAAAGTGTGTATTTTATTTTATTAAACCCACAAAGTCAATAGTTGGTTGTTGGGTTTGTTTTATTAGGCTTGGGTATGAACACAATTTGTGATAGTTGGACGGTATGCATGTTATAGCCTCCTCCTATATAAAGGAAGGCTAAAGGGTGTGTCACGTATGTTGTTATATGAATGAAAGATGTTTGTCATAAGGTGTTTGCCTTGTGTTTCCCTTCCCTCTTTCTCTTTGTGAGTTTGAGTGTGTCACCCGGTGTGAGACCGTCCGGCGTGAGGCCGAGCTGCGCGAGGTAGCAACCTATCCAGTTCTGTTCATGATACCGGAGTTGTCGTCGATCTGTCCTCCAACGCCGTCCGCGTCAAATTTGGTATCAGAGGCCAACAACGGCGTCTCCGTCGACCCCGACGTCCCTGTCGTCTCTCCTTCTCTCTATTGGTTGCTAGAAGTAAAAAAAAAAGAAAAAAAGGGAAAAGAGTAGTTAAGTTCTGTTGGTTGAGAGGAGTTAAAAAAAAGAGCAGAAAAAAAAGGAAAAAAATATAGATACAGAGGAGGCTTACGGGTGAGAGGAAGAAAGAGGAAAAAAAGAGAAAAAAGGAGAGAAAAAAAATCAAAAAAAAGAAGAAGGAGAGAAGCATACAGATTCCGGTTGAAGAAATTGAAAAAAAAAAGGAGAAAAAAATTTAGCAAAGAAACCCCTTGCGTTTCTCTCCCTCTCTCTCTATTACTATCTCTCCCTATTTCTCTCTCTCAGTTTCTCTCTCTCTCTCTCTCTCTCTCTCTCTCTGACGCGCACAGCGCCAGCGCACCCCACCGGCGACAGCCCTCCGGCGGAACCAGCCCTCACCACCGCGTCGTCGTCGCTCGGCCGCCCTGCGCCGGCCCGGCCCACCAGCGCCCGCCGCCCCTGCTCTCGCCAGCCACCGCGCCCGAGCCTCGAGCGCCGCCCGCTGCCGCGCCCGGCCACGCTCCGCACCAGCGCCCGGCCTCTGCGCCTGGGCCGCCCGTGCCCCGCACCGATGGCCCAGGCCAGCCCTGCGCCCGAGCGTGCCCGCCGCCCTGCTGTGCCGCCCGCCCGCGACGTGTTGGCCGCCGCCCCGGCCCAGTACCCCCGCCTCGCAGGTCAGCGCCGGGGTCCGCGCCCTCCCGCGCCCAGTCACTCGCCAGCCGCTGGCCACCGCGTGGGGCCAGCTTTACTGACCCACCTACCTCGTGAGAAACGCATGCAGGTGTGAACAAAAGGGTTAAAGTTTGAAAAAAAAGTCAAAAAAAAGGGGTTTATAGAAAGAGGTCAAAAAGAACGGTTGGAAAGTTTAAGAAAAAAATGAAGAAAAAAAGGAGTGTTATATATATAATATATATATCATGGATATATAAGATTATATATATATCTATGTAAGAAAAAAATAAGAGGAGTTAGAAAAGTCAAAAAAAGAGGTTGAAGTTTGGTGACATATATATATATATATTATATAATATCAAGGGATATATATATATAATTATTACAAGGGATATATATATATAATTTAATAATTATATATATATATATATATATATATATATCATTTGAATAAATGAGTAACCGTGACCCCCGAGTCCACTGTGGCGGCTTGAGCAGCGCCCGCATCGTCTGGTCGTCGACAGACAATCCGTGATTTCGGGAGTGTGGTGTACGTGACCGTCCTTCGCCAAGTCCGCTCCGCCGAGAAGGAAGAATTTGACGCTTTAGATGCATCGTCCTTGAGATGGGGACGAGTGCGAGGCCCCATTTGAAGCTCCAGATCCGTCCTCCTCCGCTCCGCCCTGAAGGGAGAATTTGAAGCTTTGGGTGCATCGTCCTTGAGATGGGGACGGGTGCGAGGCCCCACTTGAAGCTCCAGGTCCGTCCTCTTCTGCCGTCCGCCTTCGCCTCCACCAACGCCACTACCACTTCCACCACGGGTCCTGTGATTCAAGGTTCGAGGTTCGAGGTCGAACCTCCTCCAAGCAGAGGGGTTTGACGAGAATCGTCACTATTTATTGTATTAAGTATGTATTGTGTGTAAAATATATGTAGTAATACACATGTATTATTTACTTTCATTTTATTAGGCTAGTCATAGTCAAAGTATGTATTTTATTTTATTAAACCCACAGAGTCAATAGTTGGTTGTTGGGTTTGTTTTATTAGGCTTGGGTATGAACACAATTTGTGAAAGTTAGACGGTATGAATGTTATAGCCTCCTCCTATATAAAGGAAGGCTAAGGGGTGTGTTACGTATGTTGTTATATGAATGAAAGATGTTTGTCATAAGGTGTTTGCCTTGTGTTCCCCTTCCCTCTTTCTCTTTGTGAGTTTGAGTGTGTCGCCCGGTGTGAGACCATCCGGCGTGAGGCCGAGCTGCGCGAGGTAGCAACCTATCCCGTCCTGTTTGTTGTGCCCCTGGTTTTGATGATGACAACCATGAGATGTGTGTGTGTTGAGTTCAACAGAACTGATGAATTAACCCTTGATTCATTACCGCATGTATATACTCTATTCTTGAATGCAAGGAAGAAACATGGTCTACGCAGGATGCTCAAGGCGTCCACGCAGCGATTTGAATAAAAGGACAGCACCAACGCAGGATGCTAATTGCGTCTACGCATCAGTACAAGAGGCAGAAGTATCAAATCACTGGTGTTGGGTTCGGTGCGTTCGATTCAGAGGGGGGTGAATGAATCTCCCCTTAAAAACTTTCGCCCAATTAAAAATTCTTCCTAATACAAACAGAAGGCTAATAAGCAATTGCGGAATAACAATGTTAAAGGACACTCAATACCACTGTCAAATATATAGTGTGCGCAGCAATGAAATGAAAACATATAGAAAATCAACCCATATCGTCCCTATGCATTCATCTAGCGCCAAACACACAAAGAGATCAAACCACTGCACAAAGAGTTTTTAATTGGTTCGGTCCTCCAGACCTACGTCCACCCCACACTCAAACCTGAGTGTGGATTCCGCTGACTCATAGCTTGAACAGCTGGGCATCACAGCTTGCCATACAAACCGCTGAGCCTCACAGCTTGCTGTCCGAGGTATCCACCTCGCCCGCTGAGCAACACAGCTTGCTGTCTAGTGGAATCCACCACTGCAACCGCTGGGATTACAGCTTGACCCGTCCAGAGGTAGCACCTCTGCAAACGCTGACCAACAGCTTGAAGAAAGGTATAAAATGGAAAACGAAAACATGAACCAAATAGCAACATAAAGCTGTAAATAAAGCACAAGAAATATAGCTCTCGAAGGAGCAGTTCTGGCTTGGATTTGATCCAAATGCCAGACACTCACTATCTCTCTCTCTTTCTCTGCTCGAGCTCTCTATCTCTCTCTTTCTCTTCTTTCTCTTATGCTCTTCTTCTCTTTCTCTTTTTCTTCTCTGCTCTTCTCTTCTTTTTTCTTTATTCTTCTTCTCTTCACGCTGGATCATGCAGGCTATCCTCTGCTTCAGTCGATCAGCTTCTTCTGATGGAAGTGGCTTCATATATATAGAGCAGCAGGAAGGGCATGTGCTCTCCACATCTCCCGCCCAATGGCTTGGACCACATGGCAGCATCCAGTAGGCTTTCAGTACACGTGTCACCATCTGGTCTCCTCGTCCTTCCTTGGATCACGAGCCATGTCATCAATCTCTGTAAAGAGTCCCTGTCAGACAGAGGATCGAATTATCAGTTTAAGTCTAAAGACCCTATACAGACTTTGTAGGGTGTAATGCATTGTATAGACTTTGTAATGTATAGACTTCATATATGCAGTGCTATGGCATGTGCAGACTTCGTGGATGCAAAGCTAAGGTGTGTACAGACTTAGTGAATGCAACACTGAAGTATGTATAGACTTGCTGAATGAGAAGCTATGCCATGTACAAACTTTATATATGCAACGCTAGAGCATGTATAGACTTGCTGAGGCGTGATGCAGTGTGCACAAGATGAAGTATGTACAACAGAACTGACTGCATCAAGCAAAGTGTGTACATTGAAGATGAATGCAAATGCAGTGTGTAGACTTTGTGTTGCACTAAGTAAGAATGCATCAAGCAAGGTGTGTACATTGCAATTGGATGTATAGACTTGAATGACAGACTCAACGTGCCACAATGTATAGACTTTGAATCCCAGTGAAAAAGCCTGATAGAATGTATAGACTTTCTACGGCATCAAGGCAACCATGATGATGTGCAATGTTCAGACTTGACAATATATGAAGAACATATGCTGTACAGACTTCGAATCAATAGATGCACGATGTACATACTTCAAGTCAAAGGATGCACAATGTACAGACTTGAATGCTATGCGATGTACAGACATGAATGAGCGCATGCAACACGATGTATAGACTTGCTCATGACTGTCTAAACTCTGCATGCGTGCTACAGCAATGTGCAGACTTGCTGACAAGGCGTTGTGCAGACTCTGCGTGCCATGCATGAAGAACCAATGTATAGACTTAGACAGTCTTGCTAGCGTGGAATGTGCAGACTTCATGCATGAAGCAATGTGTAGTCTTAGACAGGCTTCAGCTCGTGCAATGTATAGACTTAGACATACAACTGAACGATGTATGGACTTGCCAATTCAAGGGCTGTACAGACTTTACGATGTGTGGACTTTCCAAAGGAGAGGCTGTACAGACTTGATGCAATGCAAGGCAAACGAATGTATAGACTTCACGATGTGTGGACTTGACATTCAAGGGCTGTACAGACTTTACGATGTGTGGACTTGCCAAAGGAGAGGCTGTACAGACTTGATGCAATGCAAGGCAAACGAATGTATAGACTTCACGATGTGTGGACTTGCCAAAGGAAAGGCTGTACAGACTTGAGCAAGCACAATGTATAGACTTTGCCAAGACAACTTGACGATGTACAGACTTGAGCAAAGTGAGGTCTGTACAGACTTGAAAGTTCACAATGTATAGACTTTGACAAGACAACGGCTGTACAGACTTCAGCTCAGCTGCAATGTATAGACTTGCAGGGGCAACGTAGGTAAAGCTACCAGTGTATAGACTTGCGAGTGCAACGTCGGTAAAGCTACTGATGTATAGACTTGCGAGTGCAACGTAGGTAAAGCTACCAATGTATAGACTTCGAAGTTGAACTGGTGGATGTACAGACTTCACCGATGTATAGACTTTGAAGGTTCAACTGGTGAATGTACATACTTCACCAATGTATAGACTTGGAAGTTCACTGATGGATGTACAGACTTCACCTCGAGCAAGCTATAGTGAAGTGTATGGACTTTGAAGAATGATGCATGACGCTGTACAGACTTTACTTCGTGCAAGCTACAGTGCAGTGTATGGACTTGAAGAATGATGTATGACGCTGCAGGACAACAGCCAATGTATAGACTTTGCTGATGCAAGCAATGCAATAATGTGTAGACTTTGGGCTATGCTATGCAATGTATAGACTTTGAGCACAAACACCACAATGCAATGTATAGACTTGCTAGTTACGTGATCTGCAATGTATAGACTTTGCCCAATGCATAAGACGCTAAGAGAGATAGACAATGTACAGACTTAGCCAATGCAATGTACAGACTTACTGAGCTGACGCTGCATGAGACACTAAGTAAGACGGACAGTGTATAGACTTCACAGCTCAAGTGATACGGTGGATGTACAGGCTTTGAAGCTCAACTGAGACGGATGATGTATAGACTTAGCCTGTGCGAGCCATGCAGTGTACAGACTTGTTAGCCTGCGAGAACTGCGATGTATGGACTATGCTATCTACGACACATGCAATGTATAGACGATGTGAATGTGCAACACGTGCAATGTGTAGACTATATGAATGCATGAAACAGCTGTGCCTGCGAGGAATGCAGTGTACAGACTTGCTGTGCCTGCGACAAATGTGTTGTATAGACATTGTGAATGTGCAACACATGCAATGTGTAGACTATGCTCGTCTGCAACACATGCAATGTATAGACTTAAGATGTCTGCTACGCATGCAATGTAAAGACTGTGCTGAGAGTGATTATGCATGAATGTATAGATTGTATAGACATAAAAATTAACATATGCACAGATCTGAGATTAGATAGAACATTACCTGATCTAACTGTGCATTGACTGTACCTATCAGAGATTTGACTTTGACATAGGTTGACTTCATGAGTGTGAGTCATCCTTAAACCTGTTCTGACAGTTCCTCATATTTCATCAGGATTAGATCATCAATACATGATGAGCCATAACAGTTGTCATCATCAAAACCACAGAACCCCATAACATTTGTCATCATCAAAACCACAAAGCCACAGGGGACACAATGAGCATGTAATGCACCATGTATGCAGATGATGACTCACAAAAGTTTCTCCCCCTTTGACAACAGCAAAAAGGATGGAATGAACATTGACTGTGGAAGGAGATGATATAGAAGCTTTTATGCAATGCTGAAACTTCCCCTATCAACATGAATGTATGACTACTCTCCCCTTAACTACACATGACCCAGAACAGAAATGAACTCTGGTTAACCAATGAATCAATCTGAAATCATCACCATAAGGATTCTGAAGTTCAGAAGACTGCAAGTGAACAAGGTAATAATGGGAGTAGCATCTCACATTTGTATGGTCAGATAACTGATACCAAGAAGGACTGATACCAAGGTATGAAGCAGATCATGAGGGATTGTAGAGCATGCATAACTACAATAAGTCTTAACATGAAAGGACTCTCTTATCATAGAGGGTTATGAATTTGTAACTTGACCAACCTGATTTAATTATGATGTATACCAATTTGTCAATTAAATTCAATACTCATATCTGAAGTCAAGTTTTAATAAAGGTGAACCAAATAACCAGATAATAACCATGACTAATCATCTTCATCTTACACACAAGATCTCAATGACTACTTTCAGAGTTGCACAGATTAGTATTGAGATTAAACACTTTTTACAGGAGCATGAATTGACAGATTTTGCAAAATATTTTTATTTGAAACATATTTTACTTTACCTGTGCAATTTGGGTTTATCAACACCTTTTTACATGAGGCACAACACGTCTTAGGTGAAGTGACCCAGTTACTCAGTGTGATAACTGTCATTGCCTCTCAACATTGAGACCAGAGTTAGTAATACAAATGTCTTTTTACGTGAAGAGACACCTTGATCAGAGGCCAGACTCCCCAGTTACTTGACACAAATATGCCATTGCTCTGTTAGGTTTTTCAATAAATTTTTACCAGAGATAACTATGGCACTTCATGACATAAGTTACTTTATTTCATTGATGAAGAACTCAGTTTCTCAGTGACCAAGTCATTGCTCTGAATTCACAGTTTTTCAATTAGTCATTATTTCTCAAGTTAATGTTTAACCACAGTACTCACTCTATGTATCTCTACCAAAGTAGCCTTGATTTCCAATTTTCAGATATCAGATGAGAGAGTCTAAGGTTTTCATGACACAAGTGGTTAAAGTTCATTAAATCTTATCATTCAGATATTTTCAAGAAATTTAAGTACAAATATGAGAATACATAATTCTTATATCAGTCTGATTCAGTGGTTATTCTTAAACCTATATGATAGAAATTTCTACATGATTCAGACTAGATTGTATGACATGCAATTTGTGTTCCTCAGATCAAATCGAAAGAATAACTGACCAACTAGTCAATAATAGAATTAAGTCTGTCACACCAGCTAAGAAGAATGTGAAGGATGAGTGTAAGCTGGTGTAAGAGTCAACACATATAGGAATATATCAGAAGAGTGTATATCAACAAATAGTAGCTGAGTCTGGAGTTCAGACAGATCAACTGACAGGTAGTAACATGAAGAAAGTTGAAAGAGACTCTTCGTTGACAACTTAATGAATAGAAGGTAGAATCCTTTTTCAAGAGAGAGGATATGAAATCAGATGAGAGTTATTCAATTACTAGAAAAGAGGTGTTCAAAGTGTGACAAACTAAACACCAATTTTTAAATGCTCCCCCTATCTAGATGCAATGGAATATCCTTTTAGGTTTTTCAAATGCACTACTCTTCATATGCAACATCAGTCAAACTCCCCCTGACTAAGTGCATGAAATACAATTGAAGCACTGCTCATGATTTTAAAATATGTTCAAGGAGAATTCATGCTTGTTCAATCAGAGAGAGAATTTACCAAATGCATCAAGTTCATTTAAAATTTTCAGATTTTATGATATACAATACACTGCTTTATATGAAGACATGACTCTTGGTGCTTGGCGGAGAACTTGGTCTCAAGGACCATCTCACACATAGTAAGAACCTCCAGATAGATTACATCTACCCTTTAGTAACTTACCATTAATATACCAGGGTTATGCAAAGAGATGCAGTGCAGAGCAGTCCTATATGCATTGAATGACTTCCTTGATGGTCATGTAAATGATATATGCAGACATCAGACACATGCATTGTCTCTATGCATTTAACTGAATCATTCAATCTTAGTGTGACACATGAATAAGCTCAGTGCAAAGTATATGCACAAACATGTGAGAAGAGCATCAAATATGTTCAGAATTAAATTCAGTAGCTGAGTCTGAAATGCAGACTGATCAGCTAGACAAGAAGAGGACATCATAAATCAGACAAACTTTTCAACAATTTCAGATGATGAGATTTAAACAAGGTGTTCAGAACTAACCTGAATAGTGCAGTTCTGGGGTTCCAATTTTTGAGTGCCTTGGTTTTTTGACCCCTTTTATTCCATTCCAAGGCACACCTGTAACATGTTAATCAATTTGATCCTGCAGGGACCCAAACAGTCTTGGGTCCCGAGTTAGTTCTGACAGGTGTTCTGAACAGTCTCTTAGCAACATTATCATCATAGTCCATCAGATGACAATCAGTCATGGAGTGACCAAATTTACCACAATATCTACATGAAACAACATATTTTCTGGTCCTATGGTGCATATCAGCAGCAGCATGAGACCTATGAAACTGAGCATTAAATGTTCTGTTGTTTACATGAATATTTTGTTTCTTGTTACCAGATGACCAACATTCAGCATACTTGTGACCTGACTTGCCACAGTTATAACATGAAAAACTCACAGGTCTTTTGGCACAGAATTTAAAAAATTTGTCATTCACATGGCTTCCTTGGGCATGCCAACAGTCCTTGACTGTATGGCCATACTTCCCACACTCATAGCACCTTAGGTACTTACCTCTTGAGTCATTGTTTCCCCAATGATTCCCTAACCAGCACTCATTTGCCTTATGCCCAGGCTTGTTGCAAGTGAAACAAATAATATGCTGGCCTGAAGTAGATCTATATCTATGTGGGTCATGAGCATGTGTGAAAAATCTAGAATTCACATTGTTGTCTTCTTTCATTGTAAAACATACATTCATTAGATGACCACGCCTACCACAATAATAACAAGATGCATCAGATTTCTTAGTGACATGGTTTCTATCAGATAAATTCCTAGAATGCATAGCTTTACCAGCACTGCAATCATCCATTACATGCCCTTTCTTGCCACAATAGTGACATGACACATGTGATTTCCTGGTGACATGATTACTAACAGACTGACTAGATGCATGAGAATGAGTACATGAAGCATGAGCATTTTGCATTGACCCATTAAATTCACCAGAGCTAACAGATTTCATGACACAAATAGGGACATTTTTAACCCCATCTTTCTTTCCATTCTTGTTGAATTGTTTAACTTTGTTTACAATTCTTGTTGGTTTTTCAGCTTTCTGTGCCTTAAATTGAAAGACAGATGATGGAGGTGATTTCAGATTTTTGTTTTGTTTTGGGGATTGACTTGAGGTACCAGCTACATCAGAGCTTTGCACAAAGGTAGTGTATAGCTGGTTTCTAATAGTTTCCTTAACATCAGAACTACAGCTTGGCCCCCTTTTTGAATTCTTGTCCTCACTTTTCATGACAGATGTCATTTTTCTTTTTATTTTAGCAGACTCAATAGCTGAATTTTTCAGATCATGAATTTTATTTTCCAAGCTAGCAATGTGAAGTTCATAACTGGCTATCTCCTGTTCACTGCAATTAACACATTCGCTTAGAACTTTGTTTGCAATTTTATACTTCTCAATTTCTTGTTCTAGACTGTTCAACATTTGTGATTCTCCATCACAAGTGAACTTTCCCCTTTTTAAGGTGAGAAGTGTTTCAGATAAGCTAGTATTTAACAACTTTAACCTTTTAACTTCAGCTTTCAGTTCAGTGTTTTCCTCCTCAAATTTTTGTGGTTGAGCTTCCTTAATAGCAGATTTTTCTTTTTCGACAGTCAGAAACCTCTGTGAGAAAATAGTATTTAAAACCATCAGTTTCTTGTTTTGTTCCCTCAGTTCTTTGTTTTCTTCAGTCAGCTTCTTGACTCCTTCATTACAATTTTCTCTTCCAGACATCAGCTCTAGCTTTTCAATTAGTTCCTTTTCTCTTTCTTCCACTTTAGTTTTCTCAATAATTAGATTTTTGTGATCCTCTTTAAACGAGGCAATTTGCTTATTCAGCCATTCATTCTCACTAAAAAGATCTTCATTACGTTCTCTTAGAGCTGAGCACATATTGCAGATTGACTCTACAGATGAAATATGCATTACTTCCTTGTTGATTTTATTCAGACTAGCATTGAGATCTTCATTATGCTTTTGAACCTCAACATTTTCAGACTTCAGTTTGTCCATTACAGAATTTATCTCAATCAATTCTTGCATGCCTTTTAGATGCTCATTTTTCATCTTAATAAGCTGATTCTCCAGTTCAGATATCTTGTCCAAACATGTTTGATTTTCAAGTTTTAGAGAACCATTTTGTTCCTTAAAGTTCTGAACATCTAACATACATGCATCGTAAGATTGTTTCAGATTTGGACATTTTTCACAGGAAGCTTTCAAATTTATTTTATCACATTTTTTTTCAACTTTTTATTTTCAGATTTCAATTTGTCACATCTATTAGAAAGTTCCTCATTTATATCCCATAATTCATCAATTGAAATCTCTTCTGATTCAGAGCTTACCTTGGATGAGGTTTCCTCATCATCATTTCCCCGGTTGACCATTAAGTATTGATCCTCATGCAGTTGATCAGAGATCACTCTGTCATATGTCCTTTCCAGAAGTGCACCTGAGCGCAAAAGGATATATGTCAGTATTAATAGCAGCTCTCATGATATTAAGAACTATGACATTATCACGGTTCTTTATTTTATCCTCTCTAGACCACTTGGTCTCATCATGAGGTAATTTGTGTGGGCCTTTAGACAGTAAACTCCACAGATTTGGATCAACTGAGTCTATGTAAACACATAGGCCGCCTAGCCAACTATTTAAGTTAGAACCATCAAAAACAAGAGGACGACCCATCGAGAGATGATAAATGCACTGAAATCAAAAGAGCAAATCAAGACACTAACTCGGTGAAACAAAGCACAGAACACAGGAAACCCACTCTGCAATGCACCAACCAGAAATGCAGGATCTACTGCGGATTGTTAGATCCTATGCACGGCAACCCGCTCTGATACCAAGTGTTGGGTTCGGTGCGTTCGATTCAGAGGGGGGTGAATGAATCTCCCCTTAAAAACTTTCACCCAATTAAAAATTCTTCCTAATACAAACAGAAGGCTAATAAGCAATTGTGGAATAACAATGTTAAAGGACACTCAATACCACTGTCAAATATATAGTGTGTGCAGCAATGAAATGAACACATATAGAAAATCAACCCATATCATCCCGATGCATTCATCTAGCGCCAAACACACAAAGAGATCAAACCACTGCACAAAGAGTTTTTAGGTGGTTCGGTCCTCCAGACCTACGTCCACCCCACACTCAAACCCGAGTGTGGATTCCGCTAACTCACAACATGAACAACTGGGCATCACAGCTTGCCATACAAACCGCTGAGCCTCACAGCTTGCTGTCCGAGGTATCCACCTTGCCCGCTGAGCAACACAGCTTGCTGTCCAGTGGAATCCACCACTGCAACCGCTGGGGATTACAGCTTGACCCGTCCAGAGGTAGCACCTCTGCAAACGCTGACCAACAGCTTGAAGAAAGGTATAAAATGGAAAACGAAAACATGAACCAAATAGCAACAGAAAGCTGTAAATAAAGCACAAGAAATATAACTCTCGAAGGAGCAGTTCTGGCTTGGATTTGATCCAAATGCCAGACACTCACTATCTCTCTCTCTTTCTCTGCTCGAGCTCTCTATCTCTCTCTATCTCTTCTTTCTCTTCTGCTCTTCTTCTCTTTCTCTTTTTCTTCTCTGCTCTTCTCTTCTTTCTTTTTTCTTCTTCTTCTCTTCACGCTGGATCATGCAGGCTATCCTCTGCTTCAGTCAATCAGCTTCTTCTGATGGAAGAGGCTTCATATATATAGAGCAGCAGGAAGGGCATGTGCTCTCCACATCTCCCGCCCAATGGCTTGGACCACGTGGCAACATCCAGCAGGCTTTCAGTACACGTGTCACCATCTGGGCTCCTCATCCTTCCTTGGATCACGAGCCATGTCATCAATCTCTGTAAAGAGTCCCTATCAGACAGAGGATCGAATTATCAGTTTAAGTCTAAAGACCCTGTACAGACTTTGTAGGGTGTAATGCAATGTATAGACTTGCTAGTTACGTGATCTGCAATGTATAGACTTTGCCCAATGCATAAGACGCTAAGAGAGACGGACAATGTACAGACTTAGCCAATGCAATGTACAGACTTACTGAGCTGACGCTGCATGAGACACTAAGTAAGACGGACAGTGTATAGACTTCACAGCTCAAGTGAGACGGTGGATGTACAGGCTTTGAAGCTCAACTGAGACGGACGATGTATAGACTTAGCCTGTGCGAGCCATGTAGTGTACAGACTTGCTAGCCTGCGAGAACTGCGATGTATGGACTATGCTATCTGCGACACATGCAATGTATAGACCATGTGAATTTGCAACACGTGCAATGTGTAGACTATATGAATGCATGAAACAACTGTGCCTGCGAGGAATGCAGTGTACAGACTTGCTGTGCCTGCGACAAATGCGTTGTATAGACATTGTGAATGTGCAACACATGCAATGTGTAGACTATGCTCGTCTGCAACACATGCAATGTATAGACTTAAGATGTCTGCTACGCATGCAATGTAAAGACTGTGCTGAGAGTGATTATGCATGAATGTATAGATTGTATAGACATAAAAATTAACATATGCACAGATCTGAGATTAGATAGAACATTACCTGATCTAACTGTGCATTGACTGTACCTATCAGAGATTTGACTTTGACATAGGTTGACTTAATGAGTGTGAGTCATCCTTAAACCTGTTCTGACAGTTCCTCATATTTCATCAGGATTAGATCATCAATACATGATGAGCCATAGCAGTTGTCATCATCAAAACCACAGAACCCCATAACATTTGTCATCATCAAAACCACAGAGCCACATGGGACACAACAACTGGCATAGCTCAGTGCGTCAACCCCACAGTTTAGCAGCGTCGACGTAGCAGTTCAAGTGGCAGAATCATTGTTCACTGGAAGTACCCCGGTGCGTCAACGCTACAGCATGATAGCGTCGACGCAGTAGTTCATTCTGAGATAAAGATTGCTCTGGGTCGGTTCAGTGGGTCGACGCAGTGACCCCATGCGTCAACGCATCCAGCTTTATACTCAAAGACATGTGGGGGCATGTCAAGGCTGCGTCAAGCTCATGGTCTCAATGGGTTGATGCCATCTGAACTATTTACGAGATTAGTTGGGTGGACCCCAGTCGTACGTGACGTCAAAGGCCACATCAGCCAATAGTGCTTGCGATCTCGTTTTCCCTCGCGATTCCAGAAGCCTCTAGGAGAACAATCATTGGGCTAACCAGAAAATCTGGTTGGGGCCCACTGGATGAATATAACACGTGGATCTGGAAGTGAGCGCGGGAACTAGAATAAAAGAAGAAGATTTGGAAGAGCAGCAGTTGAACTTGAGCAAGTCCCTTGAGAAGGATCGGGGAGTCCATGGTCTTCCTGTTGGTACCGTGCTGCATCCACTGACGATCAGAGGAGATTCAGGGGCAGTGGATCAGTGCGAGTTCATCTACCCTTAGAAGGAGAAGGCCAGCTGATCGTTGAAACATCTTCCTCTAGACTTCTGAGTTCGAGCTTGAGATCCAGCAGCATCATAGATCTGGAGATGTTCTTCCATCTCTGAGTGATTTCGTTTATTGCTTTTGTTTTCAGTTTGAACTCTGTTATTGTATTTCTCCCTCGTACTAGTTTGAGTAGAGGGAGGGTATTTGATCCAGCGGATTGTGCTTGGATCAAGGGTATTTGGGTGTGTTTTCCTGCAAGCTGTTTGTCAGCGGTTGAGAGGATTTTTTCCTCTATCTAGCCAAGCTGTAGTGCTCAGCGGTGTTGAGGAGTTTATTCCTCGGTGTAGCTAAGCTGTAAGGCTCAGCAGGGATCCTCACTGGTTTTAGTGAGGGGTGGACGTAGGTCTCCACAGGGAGACCAAACCACCATAAAAATCAGTGTTCACTTGTGGTTTGCCATTTTTCGCATAATCTGCTTGACGTTAGATGTTTGAGTAGGCTTGATCTGCACACATTTAGTTACTGATTTTCTGATTAGCATTCTATTTTTGATAGCGAGTGTGATCTTGCATAAAATTTTCAAAGGGTCAACCTATTCACCCCCTCCCCCTCTAGTTTGACCATCCACTTAATCCAACACGTGGTATCAGAGCTTGGATCTCTTGTCAAGGGTCTCACAACCTAAGAGATTTAGTGGAATGGAAAACAAGGGGCTCATGCCTGAAGGGTATGCAGTGAATAGGCCACCCTTCTTTGATGGCACTAACTATGCTTACTGGAAAAATCGGATGCAGGTATTTCTGAGAGCTTAGGACCATGAGATTTGGAGAGTCGTGAGCAAGGGACCCTATCAGTTAGAAGGAGATGAAGAACTGTGGGTGAAAGAGCAGATTCGGAAGTCCAACGTCAATTGGCAAGCTATGAACATCATGCAATGCTCATTGCATCCTAAGGAGTTTTCACGAGTGTCCTCATGTGCCAGTGCCAAGGAAATGTGGGACAGACTTCAAGTCATCTATGAAGGTACGTCAGAGGTAAGAGAGACAAAAGCTAATATGTTAATTTCTGAATATGAAGCTTTTAGAATGAAGCCAGAGGAAAATATATCTGAAATGTATGCTAGACTAACCCTATTAGTGAATGGTCTTAAAGGTCTGGGAAAGGTTTACACTGATTATGAACTGGTCATGAAAATTCTTAGATCCCTAACTCCAATTTGGCACACCAAGGCCACTGTTGTTGAGGAATCTAGGAACCTTCCTACCACTACCCCTGACAAGCTTATTGGATCACTGATGGCTTATGAGCTGAATTTCAAAAGAACTGATGAGGATGTGAAAAAGAAGAAGCCACTTGCTTTGAAGGCTGGTCCTAGCAGCAAGGAGAGTTCAGATGACAGTCAGTCATCTACTTCAGATGATGACTCAGGTGAGATAGCAATGCTCACCAGGAAATTCAGGAAGTTTCTAAGAAGGAAGGTAAATTTAGAAACAACAGAAGACCAGAGGTAAGAAAGAGTTCAAAATTCAAATCAGAAAACTCTAGAAATCTGACAAGGTTGTCTGTTACAAATGCAGGAAACAAGGTCATATTAAATCTGAATGTCCAGAGAATGTGAAGAAAGTCCAACCAAAATGGAAGAACAAGAAGCCAAAAGCTATGATGAGTACTTGGAGTGATGAGGAGAAAGATGAAGATGAAGAAGAGAGTACCTCTGAAGAAGAAAGTGATGTTAAGCTGTGCTTTATGGCTAAGGGAGATGATCAGGATGAGGTAACCTCCTCTTTTGAAAACTTTTCTTGCAGTGATTGGGAAGAAGCATTTAATAATTGCTAGATAAGTATGATTATATGAGGAAAGAAAATAAATCACTGAAGAAGAAGAAAAATTTGACTAGTCAAGATAATTCCTTAAATGAGAAAATCATGTGCTTAGAAGCTGAAATTACTCATCTAAGAGAGTCTCTTGCTGAAAGTGATCTGTATAAAGATCAATTAATAGAGATGAAAAGAGAAAATGAATTTTTACTGAAAGTACATGATGACCTGAAACTCAGAATGCAAAAATTGGAGAGTGATGTAAAAATTGCTGAAGAAAAATATGAAGCCATTCAAGGAGTAAATCTAGAACTCCAAGAAAACTTGAAGAGACTGGAAGTTGAAAACTCAAATAAACAAGTCTCCCTTGAGAAATTTACACAAGGCAAAAATAACCTAGAAGCTGTTATGGGAATGAAAAGTAATTTTGAAAAGAAGGACTTGGATATAATCCAACTAAAAAGAAGAATCTAGGGATAAGGCTAATAACCTTTGTTCCAGAACAGGGCACATCTGAGCAAAACCCAATGGCTGCAGTGAAGTCCCATGAGAAAAATCAAGAAGAAGTAAAACAGACATATGAAACCGGAAAGGAAAAGGGCAAAGAGAAAATGAATGTTACCTTAAATGCCAATCACTATAAGAATGTGCCTAAGCTCAGAAGTAAACCCTCAGGTTAGCCTATGGACCCTAGTTCATCAACCCAGCATCAGACTTATAGAAATTTAGGGAGTCATAGGTCTGGTACAAGACAGTTGCGTCAACGCACTGGGTACCCTGCGTCCACTCAACCCATGTCCCAGGGGTTCTACAGAAATAATGCTAGAACAAACCATTGGCCGCGTCAACGCAGTGTCCATACTGTGTCAACGCATACACCCTTCCAGGATGGGTATTCTTTCGGAAATACTAGAGTGAGTCGACGCAGCCACTACAGTGCGTCAACGCATCCTATGCACCAGAACCCATATGACAGAAGGGTTAGATGGATGAGTCAACGCAGTCAGGTGAGAGGGTCTACGCAGCGAACCTTCATTCCTTCAAGAGTTCAGTATTCTTCTAGAACTTCTCATCCTAGATTCCCCAGTGCTTCTTGGAGTCACAATAATCATTGGAATGGGAACAAGAATAAAACTTCATACTTCTCTAACAACAGAACTGATTCAAAAAGGTCATTCCAAAGGGTACCTCAACCCAATCAGAAAACTCTCAAACCTTTGAACTCCACATATCAAAAACCTCCAAAACAACAAATATGGATTCCCAAAAGCATGCTATCTTATTTAACACAATCCTACAGTGTGATGGGACCCAAGTGTATTTGGGTTCCAAAATCTCTTGTTTGATGTGAATTGCAGGAGTGCCTTGCAGCTGTACACAACAGATGGTATCTTGACAGCGGCTGCTCAAGGCATATGACGGGAGATAAGGCAAAATTCTGTTTCTTGGTTGAGAAAGAAGGAGGGCATGTCACTTTTGGGGGCAACAATAAAGGTAAAATTATTGGAAAAGGTAAAGTTGGCAAAAATCCCTTGAACTCCATTGATGATGTGCTACTTGTTGAAGGACTAGAATACAATCTTCTTAGTATAAGCCAACTGTGTGACAGGGGACACAAAGTTGTGTTTGATTCTCATGCATGCACCATTCTTGAAATGCATTCTGAAAATGTTAAGTTCATTGGAAAAAGAATAAACAACATGTACATGGTAGACTTGGATGATCCTGCTCACAACAATCTCTGTCTTGCCGTTAATAAAAGTGAGCTGGCTTGGCTATGGCATCGTAGACTAGACATGCTAGCTATAGTGTCATGCATAAGTTAGCTAAATTCAGCATGGTAAACGGCTTGCCTGATGTCTCATTTAAACAAAATGACAAAGTTTGTGATGCATGCACTCAAGGTAAGCACACTAGGAAGTCATTTAAATCTAGAATAGAAAACCAGTCTTCTAGACCTCTTGAACTTATTCACATGGATCTGTTTGGACCCACCAGAACAGCAAGTTTAAGTGGGAATAGATATGGCTTTATTTTGGTAGATGACTTTTCTAGGTTTACTTGGGTGTTCTTTTTATCTCATAAAAATGATGCGTTTGAAGAATTTCAGGCATTTTTCAGGAAAGTTCAGCAGGATGGCAAGTACACTATTTCATCTATCCTGTCAGATCATGGAGGAGAGTTTGAAAATTCAGAATTTGATGGCTTTTACAGGGCAAAAGGAATATCACACAAATTTTCGTCACCAAGAACTCCTGAGCAGAATGGAGTGGTGGAAAGAAGAAATAGAACTCTTGTGGAGATGGCTAGAACAATGCTGATCGAAGGACAACTTCCAAGGAAATTCTGGGCTGAGGCGGTAAACACCTCGTGCTACATTGTAAATCGTGCAATGGTAAGACCTCTGTCCAAAAAGACTCCATATGAGTTAATGAAAGGTAAGAAGCCATCTGTTGCTCACTTCAAAGTTTTTGGGTCAAAATGCTTTGTTCAAAATAATGACAAACGGGACTTGGATAAGTTTGAACCTAAGAGTGAACCAGCCATTTTTCTGGGATATTCTAATCACTCTAGGGCCTATAGAGTCCTAAATGTCAAAACTCAAAATGTAGAAGAATCTCCACATATTGTCTTTGATGAAATGAATGTTAGATCTGAAAATGAACAATCTTGCAGGGACAAGGATGATGGGGAGTTCCTTGAAGTAAAGGAAGAACAAGATCTTCAGGAGAAAGAGTCAAGGCCAGGTGAGAGTCTGGCAGAATCAAGCACTCAAGGTAATGCAGATGCTAATGAAGGTAATTCTCTAACCAATATTAGAATGTTAAGAGATCATCCTTTATCAAGCATTATTGGTAATCTGCATGACCCTACAAGAACTAGATCTCACTTTAGGATGATTGAGGAAATGGATAATTTGGCTCTTGTATCTCAAATTGAACCTAAAAATGTAAGTGAAGCCCTAAAAGATGAATGTTGGATAAATGCAATGCATGAAGAACTAAATCAATTCAAGAGAAACAAAGTGTGGCACCTTGTACCTAGACCCAATGAACATTCTGTAATTGGAACTAAGTGGGTCTTCAGAAATAAATAAAATAAAATGGAATTGTGATAAGAAATAAAGCAAGACTGGTAGCACAAGGATATAACCAAGAATTCGGCATTGATTTTGAAGAATCCTTTGCTCCAGTAGCTAGATTAGAGGCCATTAGATTATTACTTGCATATGCTTGCTGCCATGGAATAAAACTACAACAAATGGATGTAAAAAGTGCGTTTCTTAATGGTCTAATAAAAGAAGAGGTGTATGTTGAACAACCCCCTGGTTTTGAGTGCATAGATAGTCCTAACCATGTTTACAGATTAGACAAAGCTCTCTATGGGCTTAAACAAGCACCTCGAGCATGGTACGACCGACTCAGCTCATACCTCACTGAAAAAGGATATTCAAGAGGTAAAGTGGACCAAACTTTATTCACCAAGGTAAGAAACAATGACATTGTTCTGGTTCAAATTTACGTTGATGATATAGTCTTTGGATCCACTAAACCAAGCATGTGTGAGGAATTTGCACAATTGATGACTATAGAATTTGAAATGAGTCTAATGGGTGAGCTACAATTTTTTCTAGGACTTCAAATCACCCAAAGCAAAGAAGGATGCTTTATCAACCAGGCAAAGTATATCTCTGAACTATTGAAGAAATATCAAATGGAGACTCTTAAAGCAATCAACACTCCCATGAGCACCAACACAACTCTGGATGCAGATCTGAAAGGTAAATCAGTGGATGCCAAGACCTATCGAGGTATGATCGGATCACTCCTCTATCTTACTGCATCTAGGCCAGATATCCAATTTTGTGTATGCATGTGTGCTCGGTTTCAATCTGATCCTAGAGAATCCCACTTGAGCTCTGTTAAGCGTATCTTTCGATACCTTGCCGGAACTCGAGATTTAGGGATTTGGTATCCTGCATCTTGCACTCTTGATTTAGTATCTTATTCTGATGCAGACTATGCTGGTTGCAAACTTGACAGAAAAGCACAAGTGGCTATTGCCAATTTTTGGGAGGGTGCTTTGGTTTCTTGGGCATCCAAGAAACAACACTCAGTGGCACTATCCACTGCAGAGGCAGAATATGTCGCTGCAGGGAGTTGTGGCACTCAAGTGTTGTGGATCAAACATCAACTCCAAGATTATCAAATTGATCTTGGGTGTGTCCCAATATTGTGTGATAACACAAGTGCCATCAACCTGGCAAAAAATCTAATTCAGCACTCTAGGACCAAACATATAGAAATTAGGCATCACTTCTTGCGAGATGAAGTTAATAAAGAAAGTTTTAAATTGATTTTTGTAGACTCAGAACATCAAATTGCTGACATTTTTACCAAGCCTCTAAGTAATGAAAGATTTACTTGTCTTATGAGAGAGCTTGGACTATGTAATTCTCATCCTGATGCCTAACTTGATAGCTCATTTTATTCTTTGGATTTTGATTGGTTAACTTTACTTTGTAATAAATTGATTACATGCCTTGCTTGAGTTGAAAGTGCTTGGTTTCTAAATAAGTCACAAATCTAGGGGGAGCTCAGTTTTTGGTCATACTCTCTGTCTTGAAAAATAGATGATAAATAAAAAGCCCATCATGTCAATCGCTGCATTTTCATCAAAACTTTTTGTCATGCATGATCTGAGGGGGAGCTTGTACTAGATTTTTCTTGCTGAGGAGAACAGTTACCACCTTCAGTTTAATTATTTGTGAACCTGAAGTGTGACTCACTCAGTTGATTGAACTGGCTTATTGGTGGAGAAGTTTGAGTTAAAGCAGTGATGAGGCTGGGTCAACGCACTGATAGAACTAATCTGGAAACAGTGCTGGCAGTTCAGCTGATTGGTAGAGTGAGTTAACGCTGTGAGGTAGTTGAGTTGACGCACTGACAGAAACCTGGTGTAAACCGTTCTGGAGTCAGCTTGCTCACATAAGAGGGGTTAACTCAGTACTGGAGATGAGTCAACGCAATCTGAAAACTCTGCCTACTGAGGATATTTTTGGTGAGAAGAAGCTGTTACAATGTCTGCTGTGCGTCAAAGTCTGCTGAAGTGTGAATGTGTTCTGAAATGGCACTTCCAGTACCTTGGATTCTCTGAAGCCTGGAGCCTTGTCAACTTCTCATCAATTCGTTTCTTCCTCACATACTTCATCCATTCATCTTTTTAGCTAGTTGTTGAAGAACTCATCAATCTTCAAGTATGAGGTAAGGTTCATGAGCTCTGGATTTGAATTGATGCCATTGATTCAGGGGGAGTTAAAATGATGATTCCTTTATGAAAGGTTTTGGTCTTCACCGACCGACTCTATATAAATTTAATGGTTGGAGACATATAAATCTTATGATCCTTGAAGGTTACAAATCCTTGAACTTAAAAGTGCTTTGCATATGGAATAGCTAGAACTATTTAATAAAACTGTGAACTCTTTCACTCTAGAACCATGATGATCAAAAGTAAAGAGACCACTTTGTGCAAAATGAATTTAATCTCTGTATTGACCTTAAACTCAGAATAGGTTTAATAAGAGCTGAAGGAATAAACTATATATATATATATATATACATATGAAATAAATTGCAGAGCAATGGCTAGTTCTCACTGAGAAACTATCTCTATGCACCAAGGAAGTGCTAAGGAGCATGTCATGATGTGAGTTCCTATCTCTGTTCCCAAAGAAAAATAATTCGTTGCAGAGCAATGGTAAACTTTCACTGAGAAACTACCTACATGCACCAATGAAGTGCTGAGAGGCATGTCATGATGTGAATTGCCAACTCTGTTTCATTGGAGCAGAATAGTTAGCTATGTTGAATAACTAGGGACTCTGGTGTCTGATAAACATGTGTACCTATGTCAATTTGCTAGCTACACTTGACTGCTAATGAAAATTACAAATAAAAATTAAAAAAATATGAATAAATAGATATATATATATATATATATATGTGGTTGTTCTTAAGCTCACATAAAATCCTACCGAGTTCATCTTCAATACTCGTTAAATTCACTTCTATAAGGGTCTCTTGAAATTGAACAATCTAGGAGATAGTTTTGAGAAAGTTCCTGGTGTGCAAACTGTTCTATCTTTATTCCATACACATACTCTTCTCGTTCATGGGCTTAACTCAAACTCATAAGTTTGTCTTTCTCCACATCTTTAAATGAATTAGGGTCTATTATCATATCTCTCATAAGGGAACTTGAATTTTATCTATATTAAAATCCCTGAATGCAAATCTCATCTTTCATATTTCAAAGTCTTTACAATGCCTCGATACTGTGTTTCCTAACTCAATATTTCCTTCATATTCCTTCTGGTGGCGTCGCCTCAGTCCTTCACTACGTCAACGCAGTCGCGTGGTCGCTCCATCAACCTAGTCCAGTTCATCCCGTTGAATCGGCTCTGTCTCTTTAAAACCCCTCAGCGTAAACGCCTCTATCTCCTCGCCTCTTTCAAAAACCCCTCAGCGTAAACGCTTTTGGCTCCTACCTCTTCGCTTCTCTCATCTCTTTCTTCCCACGGCACTTCTCTTCCCTGTCCCATGACTCCTCCGAAAATAGGGACAAAGGACAAGGCGGGTCTAAAAAGAAGAGATCCCATCTTTGCTGAGGGCAAGATTGAACCTCGAACCAAATTTCAACTTGTTCAAGAGGAGACGCCGTCTCAGTCAGCTCCTCGAAAACGTAAAGAGAAAGAAAAGAGCTCGCCAGCAAAGACAAGGGCAGCGAAGCAGAAGGAGACTCACGATGTTCCCGTGGCAGATCCTCCAGAGAAGATACCGTCTCCTTCCGCTCCAAGGAAACGGAAAGGAAAAGAGATAGAGCTATCTCTTCAAAACGCCGTCTCCATCCAAGCCCGCCAACCAAAAAGAGAAAGCTATCTAAATCAAGGGCAGAGGAGCAGTCTACATCTTCAGCTGCTGCGAAGGGGGAGCACGGTGAGGACAGCTCACATGCAAGGTCTTCTGATCCCTCTCTCACCATCAATGTAGAAGAACCTCTGAAAGTCCTTATTCCACGATATATTATTGCTACCGATGTTGAGATGCTTGAGGTTTTTTCGCAATTATTTCCCACTTTGGATTTTTAGGGTTGGTGGTCTTTTGTCACAAATCATAAGATATATTACCCCACCCTCGTTAGGGAATTTTACCAAAATTTGAAATATGAGCCTCAAATCCCTAAAGTTTCTTCAACAGTTAACCGTTTTGAGTTAACAAATAAACTGTTTGCTAGATCATGAAAATTCTAATGGATGGGGTTCAGCTACACAATTTTCACTTTGATGAACATGAAGCTTATGCTCTTCTGACTGAACAGCCTAGTGATCCTACTGTTGTTAAGCAGACATATCTATCTAGTCTGAAAGCCAATCGGTTCCCTCCCTTCAACAGACTGCTACATCATATCTGCACATCCATCATTACACCCCAGAGCAGTGGTAGGGAACGAGTTACTGAGATGCAAAGATTTTTGCTATAATGTATGTTGAAACAGATCAAGATTTCATTGACTGATGTTATCATTCAGACCATGGGTACATGTCTGAAACAGTCTAGGACACTTCCATATGCTGCCCCATTGACTGCAATTTTTAGAAAAGTTGGAGTGAACTTTGGAAATGAAAAGAAACTAAACATTCCCAGAGGGAATAGATACTCCTTATCATACATTTAGAAGTTCATGGGATTTAAAATTGTGAATGGACAGCCAGTCAGAGTACTGCCAAGTCAGAAGCATGCCTCTGCCTCTGGGACTCCTGTTGTAGAATTGAGAGAAACAGCACAGGAAAACCCAGAGGCCAGTCCAGCTAGAGTAGACAGAAAAGAGGTTAGGCCTGCCAGAATAGACCAACAAGAAGCCAGTCCTGTCCAAGCCGATATTGTCACAAATACTGCTCCAAATCTCCCAGCTGTCACTAGAGATATTATGATCATACATGGTCCTTTTCAGGAACCCTCTCCTCGAAGGGAACATGAATCTACCTACTTTCCTGAGGAAGAAATGCCAGATAATTCTCACTATGATGCTGGCATGCATGATCAGACTTCTAGTATCAATCACACTTTGATTCAATTTCTGGAAATGAAATTTAAGAACATTGATTCTTCCATAATGCACCTGAGCTCAACTATGGAAATGAGGATTTCCATCTCGAGCAGAAATCAGACAGCAGATGGGAACAGTTCAAGCAAGACAAATTCAAGTCAGACAAGAAGCTTCATAACTTCATGGAATCCCTCCTTCAGGTCTGTCAGAAAGCTGGGTCAGTAATGCACAATTTGAAAAGCTTGCATCAATAATTTCTGAACAGGCTACAGGCTGTACAGACATATAACCATAATGTCAAGGAAAACCAATCCAAGTTGAATTTGAAATATTCCACCCTGATTGACAAGAACAATGAGTTCAGTGAAAAGGTTCAAACCTTGTTTGAAAAGATTACATCTTTTGGTAAGGACCTTGCTAAACTGTTTGAACGATCCACTCTAGTGGGTGATGAGGTTATGGATGTCTTGCATATTCTAAAAGAAAACTTCCCACCCACAATTGAAGATCAGCGTGATGTGTACTGCCCTCCACCAACAGAAGCCTCCTCTTCTGCACCTGAATGGGGATCTCAGCAGAAAGCTCAAGTGGACTATCTGTTTGACATTTTACACAGCTGGTTTGATAGTATCACTTCCAAAGTACAGGATTATCATAAGTCTATTCTACAAAGAGATCAGCAATTTTCGGACAGACTAGACAGTTTAGCAACTTCTATGACTCAGCTTCAGCAACAACTGGACAATGTGTCTGCAAACATCCTTCAGTCTCACTCTTCCTCACCTGCTCCCTTCCTGATGATGTCAAAGGGGGAGAGACATGAACTCAAGTTGGAGCCTGGAATTGCATTGCATCTGCATCAAATATGATTGAGTGAAATTTTCCTTCGTTTACATATTTATGCTGAAAGAAATTGTCTGTGAGATTGCCCAACTTTTTGTTAGAAAAGTTCTTTTGTTCCTCTTATTGATGTTAAACCTTGGACTTAAATGAAATGAATGAAATGAACTGGTGTTCTGGTCTCTGAAGTGAATTACTTGTTTGATCTGAACAATGCATTTTTATGTAGATGCAATGGCATACACCTCATAGTTGCCATCATCAAAAAGGGGGAGATTGTTGTGCCCCTGGTTTTGATGATGACAACCATGAGATGTGTGTGTGTTGAGTTCAACAGAACTGATGAATTAACCCTTGATTCATTAACGCATGTATATACTTTATTCTTGAATGCAAGGAAGAAACAGGGTCTACGCAGGATGCTCAAGGCGTCCACACAGCGATTTGAATAAAAGGACAGCGCCAACGCAGGATGCTAATTGCGTCTACGCATCAGTACAAGAGGCAGAAGTATCAAATCACTGGCATAGCTCAGTGCGTCAACCCCACAGTTCAGCAGCTGTCGACGCAGCAGTTCAAGTGGCAGAATCATTATTCACTGGAAGTACCCCGGTGCGTCAATGCTACAGCATGATAGCGTCGACGCAGTAGTTCATTCTGAGATAAAGATTGCTCTGGGTTAGTTCAGTGGGTCGACGCAGTGACCCCATGCGTCAACGCATTCAGCTTTATACTCAAAGACATGTGGGGGCATTTCAAGGCTGCGTCAACCTCATGGTCTCAATGGGTTGATGCCATCTGAACTATTTACGAGATTAGTTGGGTGGACCCCAGTCGTACGTGACGTCAAAGGCCACATCAGCCAAAAGTGCTTGCGATCTCGTTTTCCCTCGCGATTCCAGAAGCCTCTAGGAGAACAATCATTGGGCTAACTAGAAAATCTGGTTGGGGCCCACTGGATGAATATAACACGTGGATCTGGAAGTGAGCGCGGGAACTAGAATAGAAGAAGAAGATTTGGAAGAGCAGCAGTTGAACTTGGGCGAGTCCCTTGAGAAGGATCGGGGAGTCCATGGTCTTCCTGTTGGTACCGTGCTGCATCCACTGACGATCAGAGGAGATTCAGGGGCAGTGGATCAGTGCGAGTTCATCTACCCTTCAGAAGGAGAAGGCCAGCTGATCGTTGAAACATCTTCCTCCAGACTTCTGAGTTCGAGCTTGAGATCCAGCAGCATCACAGATCTGGAGCTGTTCTTCCATCTCTGAGTGATTTCGTTTATTGCTTTTGTTTTCAGTTTGAACTCTGTTATTGTATTTGTCCCTCGTACTAGTTTGAGTAGGGGGAGGGTATTTGATCCAGCGGATTGTGCTTGGATCAAGGGTATTTGGGTGTGTTTGCCTGCAAGCTATTTGTCAGCGGTTGAGAGGATTTGTTCCTCTGTC
>JAHNEJ010000820.1:0-92506 GCA_022559845.1 Amorphophallus konjac | reverse complement strand
ACTCTCGTAGTATCCGCGGCCTCGGTAGCCCCCCGTGGCGCTCTACTATGCTCCTCCTGGTCCCTCTGGACCCATTGCTGGATCTCCTGGCCTCCAGCCGACTGCCCCTACTGAGAGCGAGAGCTCCGCCTCGGCGCCATACTCGCCCCTGAAGCAAAAAGATAGAAAACACGAAAAATGGCAAGGTCAAGAAAAACACACGATGCCCAATGCCAGCGTCACCTGTACATCATCGCTGTGGACTAATGGACCACTACAATTACCTATGATTCCCATGTAATTCCACAACCGCGCTCTGATACCAGCTGTAACGACCCGAGAATCCGATTACCGGGAAGGCCCGATAACCCGAGACTCGCACCGCCACCCACGAGCCCGAAGACTCGGAAGGGTTAAAAGGATGGTGTGGAGACTACACAAGTATCACAAATAATTGTAGAAATTAAACAGTTATAATATTAAGCAAGAAATAAATTAACATTTTACATGGTCCATAAAATAACAACAGTAGTCCACAACTAATACAGAGACAAGAAAGAAAAGTACAGCTACACGGGGCATACCCCGGCTCTGACCTCTGGCACTACCTCTGAGCACCCGCACCACGTTGCAACCCCAGACGCGCTCCCCCGGGGCGGCGCCTCACCTGAAACACGGTGAAAACACGCAGGGAATGAGTCTCAGAACAAGACTCAGTAGGGATCACTCGGACCCTACCTCGTAAAACGAGAAACTACTACACTAGCGGTAGGAGAGTACCTCGGAAAAGAGAGCCCTGTACTCTACAAAATAAAGGTCCCATGGCACGCACACCGACACCCGTGCCACGGTAAGAAGACCGAAGCTCAACGGCCAACCCGACAAAACCCGAAGGTCAGAAACACACGACTGACAGTCTGTCACTCCGTACTCGACAGGAGTACCACCCACTAGAAGCACAGCCGATAGCGTCCCCTGACGTCTTACACCGCCCCATAGGTGAACCGCCTGACGTGGTAGGTCCTACCCGAGGCGTAGACACCATACAAGTAACCACAAACAAGTAACTAGCTGGGGTCATGCCCGTCGACGTGGGTCCAACCGCCCCCAACCACGTGTGCACACACAGACCGCGCGTCCCTGGTCTGGCCCTCTGACCGGTTTTCCCATCAGTCGGACTCTAGCTGCAAGATGTGGGGCCCAACGGTAACCGGTCCACAAACCGTCTCTAAAGGTCAGCCCGTACACCACTCCCGGGTGCGACCAGCACACGCGTACTGGTAGGCTACGACTAGTGGAGGGTCACTGAAGGAGTAGACTCTCAAGTCACGGAAAACAACGTCGCAACCACAGGTACGAGGGACGCTCCTTGTACCCACACTAACGCACGGTGACACAAACCGGAGTCACCACCTCCCGGGACCCCACGGCACCCCCACGTGTAGCCCCCAGATGATGCCCCGCATCAGTCGGACCACGGGTCAGCACAGGGATCGAGACTAGCTCGTCCGGGACTTAAATTGGCAAGGAAAAGGAGTCGCGGTCACCGGAGGACCGCCTCCCGTGGTCGCGGTCGACCCAGGACCGCTACCACCTAGTCGCGGTCCTCTTGGGACCGCGACCACCCTGGTGCGCGAAAAGTGAACGCGGTCGCCTGATGACCGTCTTCACCTGATAGCGGTCTCCAGGAGACCGCGACCAGACCTCAACGGTCAAAAAACCATCTCGAAGATCGTGCCGGACCCCATGGTGAAAGCGGTCGCCCCCTGACCGCCACCAGCAGTCGTGGTCAGTCGCAAGACTGCGACCGCCTGCCGACAGAACAAGCCCCAACGGTCGAAAACCTTGGTGAAGGCGGTCCCCACCCGACCGCTACGAATGAAGGTGGTTACTGGTGGACCGCTATCATCTCGGAAAACTGAGAACGGTAGGAAACGGCCAAAAACACCATCCACGCCCCCATACCTCCACCGGAGAGGGGGAAATCAAAGGGGAAGGCCCCCGGGGACCCCTAGCATGATTCTAGGCCATCAAAACGCGAATTCATGCATCAAATCCATAGATCAGGCGACTCTCCCCAAAACATGGAAAAATTCCAAGCATGCTCAAACAAGCCCCTCTCGGCCTCCCCTCGGCCTATAAATCACGGAAAAGATCGGCAAGAGGCTAAGGAACGTCACCCTACCTTAATGGAGCGAATGCTCCGCCGAATCACCCGCGAATCGCGAAGAACGCTTTTAGAAACCTTGCCTCCCCACGCTTCCCACGCTTGCCGCACGCCCGCACGATCGTCTCGACGTCACCCACGTCCTCGCCGCGTCGCACCGCCGCCGTCTGCAGCCGAAACGGTGGTCGCCGCGCTCGAACGAGAGAGAGGGAGAGAGAGGAGGGCGGCCACGGTTGGGGAAGGAAGGAGGAAGAAGAAGAAGAAAGAGAAGGAAGAAAAGAAAAAAGAAAAGAATGGGAATATATAGAAAATCTGATTTTTCAAAAAATTACCAAAAAATAGAAAAATACATTTCCGGAATCCTCGGAACGCACCGATCGCAACGGTACCACTCGTGCCTGGGGGAACCGCCCGGTTCGCCCGCAGCGAGCTTCCGAAGAAAAAGCCGAAACACACACCGGGAATCGGAAAACACACGCAGAAAAGCCGCGGAACGCCTCCGGGCCTCTGAAATGACTCCGGATCGCGCCGATCCGAACACGAAAGATGTCCGAAACGAAATTTCGGACACAACAGAGCCGGACGCTCCAAAAACTAGATCCGGGACCCATGAAGAAGGATCCGACAGGTCTGGGATATTACATGATCTGCTCTCTGCTATACGGTTGCTTGGCTTTGGACTCTATGATGGTGTTAAGAGCTGTTGTGCACCGTGTTTTGTCGTGCCGTGTCCAGCGGCCGGTGTATTGTGAAGGCTCATTTATCATTTTCAGGACGTGAAGGTAAACTGAGATCGATGCTTTCCTTGTGCTTTGTGCTGAAGCTGGTGCTCTTCTCCTGTTGCACTTAGGCTTCTTGTGATCGGTTGCTCGCGAGATCGATACTCATGGCGTGTTGTTTGCGATCTTCATTGGTTACGAAGGCGTCTGGTGTGTACTGAGATGTGGATACCGAGGTCTCTTCTGATGCCTGCGTGCGTTATTGAGTATGCAACTGAAGCGTGTGAGTTGGCTACTCACTGGTCGAGAGATTTGCTTCTTCTCGATGTGACTTCATCTTGGCTTCTTGTGCCTTGACGTTGTTGTTGCCGTGCCGTTGTTGGTGGTTTTCTGGTGTTGGCATTGGCATTTGCGAGTATTGGGGAATTTGTCGGCATTCTTGCTGATTGAGTACCCTTTGCTCTGCATTTCTTTCTTGGGTGTTATGCTCTCGAGGCGTGTTCGTAGTCCTTGAGTAGCGTTCCCCGAGGTTGTTGTTGTTTTGGTGCTATTTTCTCTATAATTTTGTGTCTCTATTTTGGACCAGGTCTTGTCAGTTGGCCTTGTTGTACTCTTCTTCTTTAGAGTTAGCTTGCGACTCGATCAGATGTAATATCTGAGTGAGTGCTGACTTGATTATGTTTGTGGTCCGGTGCTGTTGTTGTCGTTGGCGTCCTATGTGCCAAGTGTTTCCTGTTGCCATTGGCACTGGAGCCGATGATGTGGTCGAGCGGTCAGCTGTGAGGACTGCGTCTCCTTGTGTAAGCTGATACTCGCCATGTCTGTTGTTTTGTTCTCTCGTTATTTGTTGTTGTGGCAGTCGTGTCTCTTTCCCTGCGGGACGTGAGTGACGTTGCCTTGTTTCGGAGGTGTCGGACTTGTGTTCACTTGTGTCGTGCTCAATCGAGAGCATGTGCTCGTGATTGTGGTCTGACAGTGTTCCTCTGAGCTGTGCTTCTCGAGATTTGTGTTATTTCTGTGGTGGTGTTGTTGGGTTGTTCTTCCCTGCTTCTCCTTTGTTAGTCCTTAATTTCGAGGGTGAAATTTCTTAAAGGAGGGGAGGATGTAATGTCCTAGATCCGTGGTAAGTCTTGCTGGATCTTCATTGGATCTTTTTGATTTGTTTCGGTGAGTTTCGGTTCGCTTTTGTGGCTTCTGAGTTGAGTTTTACGATCCGTGTGGGTTTTTCTCTCGTACTAGTTACGGAACCCTACGGTGAGTTTACTTGTCAGTTCCTCGACTCGTGGATGCTACAGCGACGATGTGCTCTTCGAGCCGGTCGTTTCGACTATTTTTACGTATTTTTCGGAGATAGGGCCAGAAATCAGTTTTTTCAGAAATTAGGAAAATTCCTAATTTCTTTTCCTTTTTCTTTCCTTTTCCTCTCTCCTTCCTTCTCATTTCGCCGCCGCCATCTCTCTCTCCCGTTTTCTCTCCTCTTGAGCCTCCTCGGCTCCGGCTATAGACGAGATACCTAGAGGCACGTGTTGGGGATGTTGTGGAGCTGGCTGGGTGGGCGACGGGATGAGGATCGAGATGGATTTGACGCGATCCCGAACGGTGGATTCAAAGCTGACGTTTGAGCTCGCGGCGTGATTTTCGGCGCAGTTTAGTCCCTTCGGGGCACGGTTTCTTCGGTGGAGGTAAGGTGATGGTTCCTCACTTCTTCTCTCCGTTTTCCCTGCCATTGCACGTCGTTTGTCACGGAAACGGTCGAGTTTGGGCTTGTTTATCCTAAACCGTGATTTTCGGGTTTTGTAGGGTTCGCCGGAAAACGGCAACCATTTGTAGCTCGGTTAGTGTTGAACTGACCGTTGGGACGTTAGGATCCCATCCATGCTTCTTTCGTGCCGATCGGTGGTCATTCGAGGCCGGTAGGAGCCCGGGAACCTCGGTGACTCTTCTAGGGTCGATTTGTTAAAATCGCCCCAATCTAGCGTTTTAACCCGTGCATGTGGGCTTTTTAGCCTCCTTACGTAATTTTTCATCGTCGAGTGTTATTTCCCCTACGCTTCAGCGTGAATGGGGCGTGGAACGGGCCGATTTGGCCAACCCACTATTTTCCCGCCGTGACTGGTGTGGCGGTCGTTCCAGGGATCGTCACAGTCCCTGACGGCCCCGCGACAGACCGTCACAGCGTTTGGGCGTTTTAATACTTTTAGTGGTTTTGGGAGTGTGACGGCCCAGGGGTGGCGCGTCACAGCCTCCTGACGCGTCCGGTGCGACGCGTTACGCCTGTTTTGTCGTTTAGTAGTTTGGTTAAGTCGATTCCCCTGACGCGCCTGCCCCTGTGCGTCAGGTGGGTGTAACGCGCCTGGTGTAGGCCGTTATGTTCTGTTTGACTTTGTGTTTGACCGTGAGTCGGTTTGTGTAACGGTGGTGTCGCCGTGCGTCACAGCGTCGTAACGCGCCTGCCCCAGGCCGTTACATGCTGTTCTGGCTGAGTTGGGTGGTTATGCCGTTGGCTCTAACGGCCACGCCCCCACGCGTTAGGTGTTTGTAACGCGTCTGAGATGGACCGTTACATGCCTGTTGGCCAGTTATTTTCTGACTTGAGTCTGTTGGCCCTGACGCGTCTGCCTTGCGGTGTTAGGTTGTGTAACGCGCCTGATCTAGCGCGTTACGTGGTTCAGGTGTCGGTTTGAGTTGAGGTTTGTTGGCCCTGACGGCCTGGGTCGGGCGCGTCAGAGCGGTGTAACGCGCCTGGTGTAGGCCGTTACGTGTCTTGTGCATTTTAGAGGTTGGTTACGGCGGTGTATGTGACGGCTCTCCTCCTGACCGTCACGTGGTTGTGACGTGTCTGCTTTAGACCGTCACGGTTGGAATTTAACGGCCAGCGCCAGACCGTCACGTTCGTGTAACAGTCTAGGGGTGGTGCGTTACAATCCTTCTGCTCCGATTTTCGTTGTTTTGGTTTCTGCTTGTCTTGGCTTGTCCTTGTGGTCCGCCCGTTGTCCCGTGGATGTCTCTTGACATCCTATGAGTGTTAAGACTACGTTGTAAGGTGGCCAAGAGTCTTCTTGCTTGTGGTGGGATTCTCTATCCTACCTTTGTATGTGTTTTGGTCGGGTTCCGGTCAACCCGGGGTGACCCGGGGGTTGACAGGCGACCTTGTGTGTAGGTGTCTTGGCAGTTCTGTCCAGTCTGAGACACTGGTTCTGGATGCCTCGAGGTGTTGCCTTACCACGGTCCGTGTGTCCAGGTGTGCTGAGGGTCTCCTGTTTTCCCTCAGGTCTCCGTGAGTTATTTTCTGCGGAGCGTTGTTTCTCGTGGCCTAGGATTATACCGATTGGCTGCTTGTCCCGCTGTCTATGACGATCTTGCCCTTGAGTCGTTCGACTCAGGATCGTTACGTGGTAGGTCTAGTTGCCTAGTCCTGAGTCTGTTGGCAGTTGCCATACTGTCGGTGATGCTTCGTAGTACGTGTGACAGCGTGTCTGCCTGTCAGTACTCTAGCACTTGTGTTTCGGAGTTTTATGTTTTGTACGCCTCCGATTGTTTTAGCCCTAGGCCTTTAAGTGCCGATCCGCCTGGTGGTGGCGGAGGGGTGTTCCCGAGACACAGTTTGTAAGCTAGTTCCGTGGGCTCCCAGCCAACGATAGCGTCCTACCGAGGGAGAAAACTAGCTGGAGTACCTGGCTTAGGCTAGAGCCAGTGTGTGCACACGTGGTCAGGGGCTGAGGACATGCGTCGACGGGCGTGACCCTGACTGGTTACTTGATGTTGTTTATTCTGTGCGGGTGTCTGCGACTCTACCATGGCTTCGGCGGTACTGTAGGCAAGACACCTGTGGCGCAGCATAAGACGTCTGTGGACGCATCTGGCCGTTGCTCTGGTGGGGAGGTGCATCCGTCAGTGACGCGTGGCTCTCCACTGCTCTTCGCGTTTCTTGCGCGTCGTGACCCTTCCGGGTTGGCCTTTCCATGGCTGCACCCGAGGTCAGGGTCTTGTCACATGCATGATGTTCTGGTCATGCGTGGGGCAGTGTGCACGATGTTCTGGTCGTGCGTGGGGCAGTGTGCACGATGTTCTGATCGTGCGTGTTGTCGAGTCTGTCAGTCGTTTGTGTGGGTCTTTTCTAGACCTTTTGTCTGTTCTTGCAGGTCTTCGTCTTAGAGCTGGTGTTGCATCGACAGATCAGTAACTTCTGACTTTGTTAGATCAGAGTCGCCCGTCTGTCGCTGCTTGGAGTAGTTTGGGGTGCCGAGGTTAGTTCGGCCGCCGCTTGTCTGGCGCGGGTTCTTCCCCTTCCTTGCTTGTTCCCTACTCCTACTTCCCGTCTGTTTACTACTGCTTGTAGCGTAGTTTTACAGATTTGTAGTGTAATTTTCCTGCTTTACTACACCTGCTGTTTTGTTGTTGTTATTCCATGTTACTGCGTGTTTTTAAGTGGGGATCTGCGTGACCCCTACTGAGCCAGTGACACGTGGCTCACCCCTGCTTTTCAGGTGGGGTGGCGTTGTTCGTTTACTTCTGCGAGGTTCTTGGTGCGCATGCTCGTTGCGTGCCGTTGTTGCCAGCTGGTACCTGTGTGGGGCTTTCCCTGACTTCTCGGTACGTCTTTCCTTTCTTTCGACTGTACTGTGCTGGACTTGTTGTCTTTAGCTTTGGACTGACTCTGGTGGTGTATAATTGTTAAAATTGAACTGTTAATTAAAAAATAATTTTATTTCTGCTACTTTAGCGAACCGATCTAATGAAATTTAATTGCTCCTGTTATATCTCTGTGGCTTCAATGTACTCTACACATGCCTTTTTTCCTTCGGAGCTTTCCCGCTCTTGGGAGGCCTCGCGGGTTCCAAGTGGTATCACGTGTATTCGGTAGTTCTACCGGGTACATCTGGTATCCGGGATCCGGGTCGCTACACATAAACTCCCTCACGATCACGCGGGTTACCCTTAATATACCCTATCGAAGGGAGTGAGAATAACTGAAGGCGGGTGAAAATAACAAAGGATCGGCGAGGTTGAAAATACTACACACAGAAGAAGTTATGATGGAATGGGTGACCCTAAATATGAATGGAACTTCAATTTTGGCACGGTAGCACAAATGACTTTAATCATACGTGGGAGAAGGCGTAAGAATAATTATTATCATAAAACTGATGGAAATGAGCAAGAATAGAGGAGAGGATGGAAATAGGGCCGATTTGACACATTTTAAAAATATTTTCTACATAAGAATTTATGATGAATAGAGCGACTCAAAATCTCATGGGTCATAAACTCTCTCACGGTGACGCGGGTTACCCTTATTATACCCTATCGAAGGGAGTGAGAATAAATGAATGGGGGTGAAAATAACAAAGGATCGACGGGGTTGAAAATACTTTACACAGAAGAAGTTATGATGGAATGGGTGGCCCTAAATATGAATGCGACTTCAATTTTGGCATGGTACCACAAATTACTTTAATCATACGTGAGAGAAGACGTAAGAATAATTATTATCATAAAACTGATGGAAAGGAGCAAGAATAGAGGAGAGGATGGAAATATGCCCGATTTGACACATTTTAAAAATATTTTATATAGAAGAATTTATGATGAATAGAGCGACTCAAAATCTCATGGGTCATAAACTCTCTCACGGTCACGCGGGTTACCCTTATTATACCCTATTGAAGGGAGTGAGAATAAATGAAGGGGGGTGAAAATAACAAAGGATCGACGGGGTTGAAAATACTTTACACAGAAGAAGTTATGATAGAATGGGTTACCCTAAATATGAATGCGACTTCAATTTTGGCATGGTAGCACAAATTACTTTAATCATACGTGAGAGAAGACGTAAGAATAATTATTATCATAAAACTGATGGAAATGTGCAAGAATAGAGGAGAGGATGGAAATAGGCCCGATTTGACATATTTTAAAAATATTTTTTACTAAAGAATTTATGATGAATAGAGTGACTCAAAATCTCACTGGGTCATAAACTCTCTCGCGGTCACGTGGGTTACCTTATTATACCCTATCGAAGGGAGTGAGAATAAATGAAGGGGGGTGAAAATAACAAAGGATCGGCGAGGTTGAAAATACTATACACAGAAGAATTTATGATTGAATGGGAGGCCCTAAACATGAATGGGACTTCAATTTTGACACGGTAGCACAAATGACATTAATCATACGTGAGAGAAGACGTAAGAATAATTATAATCATAAAACTGAAGGAAAGAAACAAGAATAGAGGAGAGGATGGAAATAGGCCCGATTTGACACATTTTTAAAATATTTTGTACTGAAGAATTTATGAGGAATAGAGCGACTCAAAACCTCACTGGGTCATAAACTCTCTCACGGTGACGCGGGTTACCCTTATTATACCATATCGGAGGGAGTAAGAATAAATGAATGGGGGTGAAAATAGTCTCGATTTGAGATCTTTTAAAAATCTTTTTCTACTAAAGAATTTATGATGAATAGAGCGACTCAAAATCACACTGGGTCATAAACTCTCTCACGGTCGCGCGGGTTACCCTTATTATACCCTATCGAAGAGAGTGAGAATAAATAAATGAGGGTGAAAATAATAAAGGATTCGCGAGGTTGAAAATACTATACACAGAAGAAGTTATGATGGAATGGGTGGTCATAAACGTGAATGGGACTTCAATTTTGACACGGTAGCACAAATGACATTAGTCATACGTGGGAGAAGGCGTAAGAATAATTATTATCATAAAACTGAAGGAAAGAAACAAGAATAGAGGAGAAGATGGAAATAGGCCCGATTTGACACATTTCAAAAATATTTTGTACTGAAGAATTTATGATGAATAGAGCGACTCAAAACCTCACTGGGTCCAAAACTCTCTCACGGTCACGCGGGTTACCCTTATACCCTATCGAAGGGAGTTAGAATAAATGAAGGGGGGTGAAAAAAATAAAAGATCGGCGGGGTTGAAAATACTATACATAGAAGAAGTTATGATGGAATGGGTGGCTCTAAATATGAATGGAACTTCAATTTTGACACTGTAGCACAAATGACTTTAATCATACGTGAGAGAGACGTAAGAATAATTATTATCATAAAACTGATGGAAATGAGCAAGAATAGAGGAGAGGATGGAAATATGCCCGATTTGACATATTTTAAAAATATTTTGTACAGAAGAATTTATGATGAATCGAGCGACTCAAAATCTCATGGGTCATAAACTCTCTCACGGTCACGCGGGTTACCCTTATTATACCCTATCGAAGGGAGTGAGAATAAATGAATGGGGGTGAAAATAACAAAGGATCGACGGGGTTGAAAATACTTTACACAGAAGAAGTTATGATAGAATGGGTGGCCCTAAATATGAATGCGACTTCAATTTTGGCATGGTAGCATAAATTACTTTAATCATACGTGAGAGAAGACGTAAGAATAATTATTATCATAAAATTGATGGAAAGGAGCAAGAATAGAGGAGAGGATGGAAATACGCTCGATTTGACATATTTTAAAAATATTTTCTACAGAATAATTTATGATGAATAGAGCAACTCAAAACCTCATGGGTCATAAACTCTCTTACGGTCACGCGGGTTACCCTTATTATACCCCATCGAAGGGAGTGAGAATAAATGAAGGGGGGTGAAAATAACAAAGGATCGACGGGGTTGAAAATACTTTACACAGAAAAAGTTATGATGGAATGGGTGACCCTAAATATGAATGCGACTTCAATTTTGGCATGGTAGCATAAATTACTTTAATCATACGTGAGAGAAGACATAAGAATAATTATTATCATAAAACTGATGGAAAAGAGCAAGAATAGAGTAGATTATAAAAATATGCCCGATTTGACACATTTTAAAAATATTTTCTACTGAAAAATTTATGATGAATAGAGCGACTCAAAATCTCACTGGGTCATAAACTCTCTCACGGCCACGCGGGTTACCCTTATTATACCCTATCGAAGGGAGAGAATAAATGAAGGGGGGTGAAAATAATAAAGGATCGACAAGGTTGAAAATACTATACACAGAAGAAGTTATGTTGGAATGGGTAGTCCTAAACATGAATGGGACTTCAATTTTGACACGGTAGCACAAATGACATTAATCATACGTGAGAGAAGGCGTAAGAATAATTATTATCATAAAACTGATGGAAAGAAACAGGAATAGAGGAGAGGATGGAAATAGGCCCGATTTGACACATTTTAAAAATATTTTATACTGAAGAATTTAGGATGAATAGAGCGACTCAAAATCTCACTGGGTCATAAACTCTCTCACGGTCACGCGGGTTACCCTTAATATACCCTATCGAAGGGAGTGTGAATAAATGAAGGGGGGTGAAAATAACAAAGGATCAGCGGGGTTGAAAATACTATACACAGAAGAAGTTATGATGGAATGGGTGGCCCTACATATGAATGGAACATCAATTTTGGCACGGTAGCACAAATGACTTTAATCATATGTGGGAGAAGGCGTAAGAATAATTATTATCATAAAACTGATGGAAATGAGCAAGAATAGAGGAGAGGATGGAAATAGGCCCGATTTGATATATTTTAAAAATATTTTTTATAGAAGAATTTATGATGAATAGAGCGACTCAAAATCTCATGGGTCATAAACTCTCTCACGGACACGCGGGTTACCCTTATTATACCCTATCGAAGGGGGTGAAAATAAATGAATGTGGGTAAAAATAACAAAGGATCGACGGGATTGAAAATACTTTACACAGAAGAAATTATGATGGAATGGGTGGCCCCAAATATGAATGTGACTTCAATTTTGGCATGGTAGCACAAATTACTTTAATCATACGTGAGAGAAGACGTAAGAATACGTATTATCATAAAACTGATGGAAAGGAGCAAGAATAGAGGAGAGGATAGAAATAGGCCCGATTTGACATATTTTAAAAATATTTTATACAGAAGAATTTATGATGAATAGAGCGACTCAAAACCTCATGGGTCATAAACTCTCTTACAGTCACGCTGGTCACCCTTATTATACCTTATCGAAGGGAGTGAGAATAAATGAAGGGGGGTGAAAATAACAAAGGATCGGCGGGGTTGAAAATACTATACATAGAAGAAGTTATGACGGAATGGGTGGCCCTAAATATGAATGGAACTTCAATTTTGGCACGGTAGCACAAATGACTTTAATCATACGTGGTAGAAGGCGTAGGAATAATTATTATCATAAAATTGATGGAAAGGAGCAAGAATAGAGGAGAGGATGGAAATATGCCCGATTTGACACATTTTAAAAATATTTTCTACAGAAGAATTTATGATGAATAGAGCGACTCAAAATCTCATGGGTCATAATGTTGCGACCTCGATTCCGGATACCCGGCATACCCGGTCGGACTACCGGATACACGTGATACCACTTGGAACCCGCGAGGCCTCCCAAGAGCGGGAAAGCTCCGAAGGGAAAAAGGCATATGTAGAGTACATTAAAGCCACAGAGATATAACAGGAGAAATTAATTTTCATTAGATCGGTTTGTTAAAGTAGCAGAAATAAAATTACTTTTTAATTAACAGTTTCAAATTAACAATTATAACCCAGAGTCAGTCCAAAGCTAAAGACAACAAGTCTAGCATAGTACAGTCGACAGAAAGGAAAGACGTACCAAGAAGTCGGGGGAGACCCGGCGCAGGTACAGCTGGCAGCAATGGCACGTAATGAGCACGCACACCAGGAACCACGCGGAAGCAGAACGAACAACGCCACCCCACCTGAAAAGCAGGGGTGAGCCACGTGTCACTGGCTCAGTAGGGGTCACGCGGATCCCCATTGAAAAATACGCAGTAACACGGAACAACGAAAATAGCAGGTGTAGTAAAGTAGGAAACTACACTACAAAGCTGTAAAACTACGCTACAAACAGTAGTAAGGGAACAGACGGGAAGTAGGAATAGGGAGCAAGTAAGACAGGGGGAGAAACCCGCGCCAGACAAGCGGCGGCCGAACTAACCTCGACACCCCAAACTACTCCAAACAGGACTAACGGAAGGTCAATCCCGAACTCACATGGTCAGGCCTTACCATCCCTTCATCTAGAAAGCAAGCCAAACAACAGGCGAAGACTAGGAAAGACCTAGACAAACGACACAAACAAATACGACTCGAGCATCGTACACACTACCCCACGCACGACCAGAACATCATGCAGGCGACAGGACACTGACCTCGAGCACAGCCACAAAAAGGCTAACCCAAGAAGGTCACGACGCACAAGAAACGACAAGTGACACGAGAGTCACCAGCCAAGAAACGCCGGGGGTCTCAGCCATGAGAAACACCGAAAGTCACAGGCCACGCGATAGGAGCACCCTCACACTGGAAGAACAGCCAGATGCGCCCACTGACGTCTTACACTGCACCACAAGTGTCTGTTGATTTATTTTGCTTCTCTTCTTCCTTTTGTTTTATGTTCAATAAAGATGATAAGCAAAAATCAAAGATCTCAATCGACCCAAGGACATGCGAACCATGAACCTAGGCAACCAGAACAAGCTCTAGCATGGGCATGCTATCTCAATCATCAAACTAAACTAAGGAAATAAAGAAAAACACACGCCGGGCGTGGAGCAAAAGCAAATAAAAACACACCGCAAGGGTGGAGCAAGGAAAGAGAATAAGAGATATGAGAGAGAAAGAGAAAGTTAATGCTCAATACCAAGAAAGAACGTGATCGCCACCAAAGTAGAAATAAGCCAAAGACTTGAAAATACCTTGAAATAGGTGGATGAAGCACCCGCCCACGAGAGAGAGAAAATCAGGGAAATCTGCAGATCAATAGAATGTAACGGCCGAAAGTCCACGCGTCACTTAGAAGTGACGGTCTCTCGATGAACTGCTATATGAATCTGACGCGCCTCCACAAGACCGTCAAACAACCTGCAGTAATAGTTTGTGAATTCTTTTAACTCCAACTCTTCCAGCCGGCCAGAAGACTTGGGCCTCGTATGGTGAACCTGTAAACCTACCAAAGAACGTGAAAACACAAGAAAACAGACCCAAATTATCCCTTTAAACAATATAGCATCAATTCTTCAATAAACTCAATAACATGCAAAAGGAAAGGAAAGTACCGGGAAGGTTTTGGTTTTTTAACCCCTCTGGGCGTTTTATAAAGATAGGAGGATGTTTAGATGATGAAAAACCAGGGAGAACGTGGAGAAAAGAAAAAGGACAATGCTTTTGATGAAAGGGAGATGAGGAAGAGAACACAATATGTAATGATGAACTTTGAAAACCAATGGAACGAATACTCCCTTCACCGTGAAGCATATGAACGTGAAAGATAATTCTCCTTGGTCAGATGTGACTCCAGAATGCGGCAGCACTTCGACGTGAACTCCAGATCTCTCTCTCTCAGGCCATGAAGTTAAGGGTGCTATTTATAGACCCTCAAACTCTCCGGTCGAGCAGAGGATAATCCAGCAAGATAAAAGGACAACTCTTAGCAAATCCTTGAAGATAATATCACCAAGAGTCCATAGAAACAAATAGAAGGTTCTGAGGATCAGATTTGGAAGAGAAATCAACAATTCAAACTCTTGTCTCGACCATGGAGTAGCAGAGAAAAGGCATGAACTGCCAGGACTCTCTGTTAGATGTAATGGCTACTCGACAGACCGCCACATGAAATTAACGCGCAGGGAAACGTCTGTTACATTTAACCTTATCTCAAAAGAGATAAGATCAACAGGAAGAAGATCAAACAAGTTGGACTCTCGAAGGAAAGTAACGGCCAAGGCTGGACGCGTTGGAATAAATAACGGCTGCACAACAGACCGTTATATTCAACGGATAAGCAAGAGGATAAACTTTAGAACAAAGGCCTCAAACTTTAGGACTCTTCAATAAGTAACGGCCCAGGGATCATGCGTTATATGAAAGTAACACCCCCAGTGAGGACCGTTATTAACAATGAGGATCCAAATTGATAAGAGCTTGCTAAGCTTCATCCAACAAGGAACCACACTCAACTAAGGAGAGAAGACCCAAGAAACAGGCTTCAAACTGATCAAGGAGACTCGATGAAGAGTGAACAACTCGGAGCATCATATGGATAGAACAAGGAGATGACCCAACTTATCGGTCATAAAACGGGTGTCAACAGATGCCCTTCCTTAACGTCCTCTTTGCAGGGGAGCGAGTGGAGATGAAGCGAAAGCGAAATGGAACATAGAGATGAAGCGGAAGTGAAGCGGAGCGGAGCAATAAGTGGGCGTTAAGGTAAAACGACACCCGTTCTTTACCAACAAGTGATAGGAATTTTCTGGAAAACTTCGAACTGATCACAAGGATAGAGCCAACCAAAGGATGCAAGTCTGGAGTAACTAACAACTAAGGAAAGGAAACACGGCTAGCCGCCGGAGGCAACGGAAAGGAAAGAGAACTGACTAAACTCCAGACAGGAATCTTCAGCCAACCAAATCAAGCGACAGATCGAAGGAAACCTTCTAATTCAGAGTGAAATGATTATCCTTATTCGAGATCAAGAATATAGCTCTTCACCAACATCGAGATACCTTGAACAGATGAAGCACATGAATGCTCAAAAGATGCGTATGATGCATGCTGGGCTAAAGAAAATGAAATCTTTAAAACAAATGCAAAGAAAGATAAAATATCAAGATACTCGAGAATAGTATTGCTAAACTGAAGAAACCAGGGTCAGGACACTATCTGCAACCACGGCATGCAAGACAGAACCATCGTCCCCAAATTTTTCCAACCTAACAGCCTATCCAACGATTAAACATGTGAACTTAGATCATCATCATTTTTGTTTAAGGGGAACATCAGATCCCAGAACACATGAATGACCAGCCGGTTCTCGAGATAATATATCATAGATAACATATAGTAATGCATTAAAGGGACAAGGGAACGAGATACAATACCTGACTTACCTGCCTGACGAACGACAAAGCGTGTTGTTATTCATAACTTCATTCAGGAGAACGAGGTTAGCCAATAATAAATACGAGCATGAAATAAGGCATAACCATTCATACGTGTTAGAAGCATTAATAATACGTGCCATGGCAGAAAATGTGGTCATTCAATCATCAAATGGACCATTTATTCATCAAGAAACTTGCAATCTGTAACGGTCTGAAGAAAGGGTGTTATATGAAGTAACGGACCAGACTAGGGCCGTTAGAGATTGGGCGGTTCATTTTCTTCAATGAAACAATTCAAATCCATGTAACGGTCAAAAGAGTATGCGTCAGAGAGTGTAACGGTCAGATGACAGACCGTCACATGTCCTGAGCGTTCAAAAAAAAATAGACCGAACGGTCACAATCCTCATTCGTTCATTCATGCAACACTCAAACGCCAAAAGCCCAAAACCTCAACCGAGAGCAATGACCGGCGACCACCGTCAACCACCAAAGAGATGGCCGGCGATGAGGCCCCACAGCCACCAAAGAAGAGGGAAAGAGGGATGAAGAAAAAGGCCATTCACCACCTTCACCGCCGGATAGAGCGAGAGAACATCCCGCCGTCCGTGGAGAAGAAAACGATAAGGAAGAGGCCAACGGAGGAGGAGAAGGCACCAACGGTCGAAGAAGATCAAGGGGACGCTTCCCTGGATGAGGGAGAACCCAAGGAACCAGAGAAGAAGAGGAAGAGAGGGCAAGACCGAGAGTTAAGCTCTCGCCCTAATTTTCAAATTCATAATTTTTTTTTGTGTTTTTATATGTGGATGCATGTGGGAATGGGGGTAGAAAATGGGTCTACAAACCCATTAGGATTGATTGTAGGCCCTTTTGGCCAAAGTGGGAGAGCCATTGAATGCAAAGGAAAAATGCCCTCTAGCAGGGAATGTGACGGTCCTTCCAGTGACCGTCACGCACCTAACGCGCCACCCCTGGTGCGTTAGATACAAGTGACGCCCCACTCCAGGGCCGTTACATCCACCAGATGCTAGAACTATTTTTTTAGGTTTTCAATTATTCAGTTTTTTGTTTTGTTTTCATTTTATAAATGCTATGCAATGATTTTATGATGCATTTGACTAATTCAAGATTTAAATGGATGCAGGGAAAAAGACGGACGAGGATCTCCTGGCTCCAGATCTGGGCGGTGTACCAGGCACTGCCCGATTATCAGAGAGAGAGGCTAGCCGGCATGGGGTTCACCGAGGTGCTGAGCATCGAGGTGACCAGAATGGACACGCCTCTGCTGTACGCCTTGCACGAGAGGTGGGATCCGATTAGCAGAGCATTCATCTTCCCGTGGGGTCACATGATCCCGACGCTGGAAGACATAGCAAGGATCACCGGACTGAGAGTCCACGGAGCCGCAGTGACCGGGTGGACGTACAGAGACTACCAAGAGATGGCCCAGGAGCTGCTGGGGCAAGATTTGATCAGACCAGGGCAGACGTCATCCCAGCTCTCGAGATCAGTACTGCAGGAGAGCTTAGGACTGAGAGGAGCAGCGATAGCTGTGGGCGAGTTACCAGAGGAGCATATGGGTAGAGTGATAGACCAGGTGCGCCCACGAGTGGCGGCAGAGGCGGGACCGGAGGGAGATCACACCCTGAGGCGGTTCCTGATGCTACTGTTCGGGAAGCTGCTGTTCGCGACTCGAGCAGATGTGATCAGCTGCAGGCTGCTGCCGATGATCGAGGATTTGGGCAGCGTTGGAAAGTACGCCTGGGGAGCGATAGTGCTAGCCTTCCTGTTCGAGTCCCTCAGCACGACGGACCGACAGACGATGTTGGGCGGCTTCTCGCCTTTTCTACATGTAAATGCAATTTAAATGCTTTCCACTATGATTTATGCAAATGTTTATGCAAATGATTATGTAGTTGACTGATTTAACTTCTAAATGCAGTTCTGGAGCTACATGTTCCTCCCGGGCATCGGACGGGGCACACTACTCCATGCCGATCGCATTTCGATCGCCAGGCGATGGGTGGTTGCGAGGGACTCGGGGTCGATCATCAGATTGACCCGGGCGATCCAGGATGATTTGGATTCCTTCCCGCACATGGCGGTAAGCCCGAACTCAAAATGCTTTCTAAGTGATTTAAATGCTTTTATATGCTTCTAAATGATGATCTTATATGCTGATGAATGGGCTATCATGCTTCTAGGTGAGGTGGACCCCATATAGAGGCGAGAGTTACGAGGGACATCCATGGGTGGAGGCAGCCCTCTCGTACTGGGGACGGGACATATGGTTGCATTGCATCCATATCATAGAGCCTCTTCATTATCGGTTGATTCTGAGGACTCGGGGACTACATCAGCCTGAGGTGACCTTTCCACGCCACATCGACGATCGCCCAGGGAAGTCAGCGAAAGGAATTAGCGGTGACATAGATTGGTGCGCCCGGAAGGTGAAGTACGTCCACGACTGGAACAAGCGGGGCAGAGCAGTGAAGGAGCGGGACGAGAGCGATCAGGCATACTTGAAGGCCTTCGCTCGACTGTACGGGGACCGGGTGTACCGAGGTACCCGACGACCGGTATGCAATTCTAAACTCAAAACTCTGAAATGCCTTTTATAAAAAAATTTTATCCTATATGCACTGACTCACATGCTTCTAAAAATGCAGCTAGACCCTGAGGGAAGGATAGCCGAGCTCGAGGGGCTACTCCACGCCACCGTCCAGCAACGGGACGAGTACCGGACTCCCTTGGAGCTCCTGGTAAGATTCCCAAAACCTTGGATTTAAAATGATTATGCTTTATGATGCTAATGATGCAAATGCGATTGACTGACCATGACTTCTGAATGCAGCGGGCCGAGGGAGCCCAAAGAGCGAGATCGGATGCCCCATCGTCATCCTCACAGCCTACCAGAGGCAGGGCTGAGCAGGATGCCGACTTCGCTCGAGCAGTTGCTCGGGCCGAGGAGGCGGAGGCCACCCTCGCGGAGCGGGTAAGATGCCAAATGCTATACTCAAATACTTTTGCTTTTATGCAATTTAGATGCTTATGCGACTAACTAAGTGAAATGCGAACTACAGGTGAGAGAGCTGGCCGTAGCAGTGGCCGAGGCAAGGTTGGCTCGAACGGAGGCAGATCGTCTCCAGGCAGAGATAGAGAGGAGTCGGGCTGAGACTGAGCGAGCCCAAGCAGAGATAGAGCTTGTGCGGGCAGAGATGGCCCGATTGAGAGCGGAGACCCCGCGACATCTGGATGATGCAGAGGTGAAGCGACTTAGGGCTGATGCTGTGCGCCTAAGAGGTGAGCGAGACCAACTCCAAGTGCAGACTTTCGAGATGAAGGGCGCGATCGGGGCCTTGAAGGATGCACTCCGTCTCCTAGAGAAGAAGTCGGGGATGAGCAGTCGGAGCCAGAGCGCGACCCCTAGCAGCGGGTTTCAAGGATATTTCACTAGTTCTTCCGGCCATCAGAGGAACGAGGAGGCGGACCAGAGACGCTAGCAGGAGGGAGAGCACAGTGCCATGGGACCATCAGCCAGGCAGCCGGAGGGCACAGGGGATAGTGACGGCAGCCCGGGAGACAAGCCGGCCGAGTGATGCATTTTTCTTTTGTTTTCTTTACTTGTACATGACTTATATGAAATGAAAATGAGAACGAAAAGTTCTTTTTAGTTTTTTTTTTTGTTTCTGAATGCGTGGATGAATGGATGCGTAAATGAAGGCAAGAATGAATGTAAGAATGTGCGATTGATAATGCAGAAAATGTATGTGGATGCGCTAAAGAACGGGTTTAAAGAGCGGATGAAATGTGAACGATGGGGATGAGATAATGTGTGGATGTATAGGATAAACAGAATGGGAAGCCTGTAGGACCGCAAGGTCTACACGGAGGCAGATAGACATAGCACAAGTCACAACAGCAGATAATGTAACGGTCTATACCCAAGCTGTAACGACCCAAAGTTCAGGATACCGATAACATCGATACACCGATACCAAGAACTGGGGAAGCCACCCAAGAGGCTGATGAGGCCCCTGAAGGGTTAGTAGGGTTATGTCGAGGGAATGTATAACGAACTGCAATTTGGAACGCGTAGATTACAATTAAGTAATGAAATTAACACAAGTGCGGAAGCAATTCAAAATAACCAGAGTGATATATATATACTAGTCCAGATAAACAAGAGTACTAGTCCACAAGGGTACAACTACACGGGGCATACCCCGACAAAGGTACAACAAAAGCCTCAAGAGGCGGCTCGACTAAAGCTGGCAGCTAGACGCGGTCTCCGAAACAGCTCACAAAGCACCGGGAGACGGCGGGCGCGGCTCACCTGAAAGGAGAAGGGTGAGTCACAGCCAGACTCAGTAGGGGTCACGCGGATCCCTACCTCGCACTAAACAAGCATACATGCATAAATAACGGTAATTAGGGCATGCATTTAAATAAAATAACAAGCAATGGCATGATTAACTAATCACCAGAAAGCTGTAAACTCTATCTAAACAGGTATAACAGCTAACACATGCCAATAGTAAATAAATGCACGTGACTAAAACTAAATCTACCAAAATAGAATAAGCCTTAACTAATCCAAACAATAAGGAAGGACAACCACTGGAGCAGAAACCAGAAGCGTCCACTGACGACTTACACTGCGTCTCAAGCACTCGCAGTCGACAAAACGACAAGCTGAGCGCGTAAACAGTACCAAACCAAGTGACCAGTCGGAGTGGCACCCGCCGGTGTCAGTCCACAGTCTCCGACCACGTGTGCACACACTAACTCTAGCCTGAGTCAGGCCCTCTAGCTAGTTTTCTCCCTTGGTAGGACGCTACCATTGGCTGGGAGCCCACGGAACTAGCTTACAAACCGTGCATGGGAAACACCCCTCCGCTATCCTTAAGCGGGTCGGCACTCAACAGACCTAGGGCAACAACAGTGGCTCCATTGTATGGAAAGAAAAGCTACTCTATTGGTATGAGAAACATGCCATCGTACAACAAAACAATATAAATATGGCATATATATGGAATGGCACGCATAACGAAAAGGCTGGCAACTTATCGAACCCAACAGGCAAGCGGCGGTCGGATGCCCACGCGCTACATGAAAGTAACGGTCGAGGACTGGCGCGTTACACCAAAAATGACGCGTCTGTCTCTATCCGTTACTTCCACCAGAGTTCCAGCTCAAAGGACCCAAAAGGGAATGTAACGGTAGGGGCCCAGCGCGTTACATCGATGCAACGCGTTGGATCACCGCTGTTACATCAACCCGAGGCCAAAAACCAACGTGCCGCGGTCAAAAACCCACAGCAGGCGAAACGACGCGCTCGCCCAGGCGCGTCGGACGGAAGCAACGGCCGGCTGACAGGCCGTCGGGCGCACCGCCTCACCTGGTCAACGCACAAAGGAAGCCGAGTAACGGATGGGAACCCCACCGTTACTCTCCAAATAACGCACCCTCAACGGGCCGTTGTTTGGAAACGACGCGTCCTCTAAGGATCGTCAGGCGTGTGACGGTTCCTGGCAGGACCGTCACACCACCTGGAATACGGGCGGGTACTGTTTGAAAATTGGAGCCCTCCCGGATGATAGAAATCATCGGGTAACGTCGCGAAAACCTGTATCCTGTCAAACCATGCAACTCAAGCAACAATTTAACACCTAGATACATCACATGCAAAGCCCATAAAGCATTAAACTCAAGAATTTAGCTAAAACCCCAAAAATAGGAAAAATAAACATTACGCATGCCACGGGGTTTTAATCAAGCGAACTAGCTACGGGAATTGATCCTAGCAAGTTCAGGAGTCAATCCCCCTACCTTTTGCGAGCCGAAACCGACGAAATGGCCGCATGCAAGGAGGTAGGCTCACCGGGCCTTCGAGCTCCACCTCGCTCCCACGATCACTGAACCACGCCGAAATGGGTACCCACGCATTCCACTCGACGCGAGGAATCCAACGGCGCCAACCACGCTTCGAACCGACGTCGTCTCGCCCGAATCCCAAGAGAGAGGGGGAGAGGCGATCGGCCTAGAGAGAGAGAGCGTGAGGGTGAGTGAGATCGACGAGAGAGAGAGAGGGGGTGAGGGTGAGAGATTAAAAGAAAAAAAATAAAATTAAAAAAATATATAATATAATTATTATATATATTAAACCCTTATTAATTTCTAATAACCTTCAATTAACTCCAAATAAATCCGGAAAAATATCAGAAAAATTCCTAAAAATCCAGGAAAATAGCCAGAAATTCCAAAACAAATATTAGAACAAAATCCGTTAAGGATCCATTAAGGCACGGGCCTTACACAAGCCGTCAGGATCAAGTAACGCATTGGGTGGAGGCCGTTAGAAAGGACAGTGCCCAACTTTGCAGAACTGAGCAGCAGGAAGAGTAACGGCTCAGAGATGGTGCGTTATATACAAGTAACGGCCAAATGCTAGACCGTTAGAGATGGCATAGCAATGTTGAACTATGAACGTACTGACTGTACTCAGTGTGTAGACCTTGCCCAAGCGATGTGTAGACTTCGAGTCCAGACGTCCAGATGATGTGTAGACTTCATGCACACAACAACAAGGATGTATGGACTTGGACAAGGGATGTACAGACTTGGGGCTTGTGCTCATGTTGGGCAATGTATAGACTTGAGTCAAGAATGTACAGACTTGAAGCGGTGTGGACGTATAGACTTGGGATGAAGACTATACGGACTTGGAGAATGTATGGACTTTGAATGAAGACCGTATAGACTTGAACGACGTGTAGACTTTGAATGAAGACTGTACAGACTTGGGAAGACATGGAATGTGTAGACTTGGGGAACGTACACACTTAGATGAAGGATGTATAGACTTGGGGAATGTACACACTTGGATGAAGAATGTACAGACTTGAGGGACGTGTAGACTTTGGACGAAGGCTGTACAGACTTGGGGGAAGGTAGGGGAATGTATAGACTTCAACAAATGTATGGACTTCAACGAATGTATAGACTTGCACCTGATGTATGGACTTCAAAGTGAATGGGATGTATAGACTTCAACAAATGGGATGTATAGACTTCAAAGAACGTGATGTATAGACTTCAACGGATAGGATGTATAGACTTCAAAGAATGGGGGATGTATAGACTTCGAAAATGATGGTGAAGAATGTATAGACTTCAACAAATGGAATGTATAGACTTCGAAAATGACGATGAAGAATGTATAGACTTCAATAAATGGGATGTATAGACTTCAAAAATGATGGTGAACTTGAAGCTGATGTACAGAGTTGAGGCTGATGTATGGACTTGAAGCTGATGTACAGACTTCAACGAACGTACAGACTTCATCAACGGTGTATGGACTTCAAAAGTGCATGGACTTAAACGAATGTACAGACTTCAATATGATAAATGAATGCAGACTGGGATGATGAAGGGGATGTACAGACTTAACCAAATGTGCAGGAAATGTGACGGTTCAGGCGCAGTGCGTCAGAGGCAGATAACGGCCATGAGCAAGACCGTTGAGAATGATTGACCAAGTAGAGGCCAAAACTGATCAGCAAAGAATGTAACGGCTCAGAGAGAATGCGTCACAAGGATATAACGGTCTAATGCTAGACCGTTAAGCTTGACAGAACAGGTTTGATCAAATTAAACCCACAGAAAATGTGACGGCCCAGATCTGGCGCGTCAGAGGAAATTGACGGTCTAGCGACAGACCGTTAGATAATGAATTGTACTCCGAGACGGATTGAGCCGTAAGGGGCAAAACCCGAGATAGGAAGCCTCAAATCCATTCTAGACTCCTCCTAGACTTAAGATAAAGCCTTCCAAACTGAATCTTATCTCTTTAAAGCCGAAACCAAACCTTTAAAACTTGGAAACTTAGCCAAAATCGTATCTTTCTTAATTCTCTACTAGAAGGGCTAAAAAACCTCTCTTAAGGGCAGGAAACAAGATGAAGAGAAGCTTCGAGGTGATGGCTATAGAGGAGAAAGTCTACACCGGACCCAAAGCTGCAAGAAAGGAGTACGGAGAGCTACAAAGGCTGACCTCAATTCCCAAGCACCTAAGCTCCAATACTCAAAGAGTGGTAAGCTTCCATGGCCTAACCAAGTTCAGAATTTCTTGCACTTTATCTTCTTCCTCATGATCTTCTTCTTTTCTTAGCCCCTCCCCGGTCGAAGATGCTATTCTAATCTGAAGTGGGTGGCTCCCATGGTAAAGGCACTCCCTTTAGAGGTCACATCAATTCTCAAAGCATGGCACCTCCAACCTCTCTTGGTTTTAGGTAAGAACTTCCAGAAATTGACATTAGATTGGCCTAGAATTTCAGCCCTCATAGAATTGTGGCATCCACAAACACACACCTTCATCTTCCCTTCCTTCGAAGCAACAGTCCTATTAGAGGAGGTAAAAACCTACCTAGCCCTTCCAAGACTAAGGTGGGGGATGAAGACCAAGTTTGCTACACGATTGAGCCTATCGACTCGTCCTTAATTTTGAGTGATTTCATCCATAATCCAAAGGACGTTGTTGACACCCGTTTTATACCCAATAAGTCGGGTCATCTCCTTATTCATTCAATATGATGCTCCAAGTTGTTCACTCTTCATTGAATTCCTTTTAATCAGTTGAAGCCTATTTTCTGGGTCTCAATTCCTGGATTAGACCTGGTTCCTGGTGGCACTTCGTGCAAAAGCTTGGCAATCCCTCCATTCTATTTTCTTGAAAATCAATGATAATAACGGTCTGGACTAGGCGCGTCATTTCATAATAACGCATGAAGCCTAGGCCGTTACTCTTTGAAGAGTCCCAAGATTTAGGCCCTCGTTGTCCTTTGATAATAACGGTCTACTCCCTAGCCGTTGTTTTATTATGATGCCCTATTCCCTGGCCGTTACTTACTTGCAGAGTCCTATTGTTTAGATCTTCTTCCCGTCGATCTTATCCTTTGGATAGGGTTGAAAATGACGGTAATGCCTTGGAGCATTATTTCCAAGTGGCGAACTATCGTAAGACCGTTACTTCCTTCAGAGAGTCCTGACAGTTCAGGCCTTTTCTCTGCTACTCCGTGGACGAGATAGGGTTTTGGATTGGCATTATCTCCTTCGATTCTAATCCTCAGGACCTCTCGTTTGTTTCTTTGGACTCTTGTTGATTTTATCCTCAAGGATTTGCTAAGGATTATCCTCCTTTCTTGGCTGATTTATCTTCAACTCGACCTGAGAGTTTGAGGGAGTCTATAAATAGAACCCTTGATTTCATAACCCAAGGGAGGAAGATTTGATTCACGACGAAGTGCTGCCAAATTCAGGAGCCATCTACATCCAGGAGGAGCTGCTTCCCACGTCCATCTTCCAAGTCAAGGGAGTAATTTTGGGTTTTAGCTTGTCAAGATCATCATTGCATGCTCAAGTTTCCCTTGGTTTTATCAATCAAAAGCATTGTCCCTCCTCTTCCTCCACGTTTTTCACTGTTGCTAAGCATACACATATCCTCCTAAACTTAAAAAACGCCCAGAGGGGTTAAAAAACCAACAACTCCCCGGTAATCCCCTCTCCTTTTGATGTTCTTAAGCTTTTTAAGGATTGATGCTATACTTATGTTGAGGGCTAATTGAGGTTGTGTTGTTTTGCTTTCTACATCCTTGGCAGGTTTTACAGGATCACTAGCACGAGGCCCAAGCCTTCTAGCCGGCTGGAAGGGTTGGAGTTCAAAGAGTTCACATCTTTTCACTGCAGGTTATCTGACGGTCAGGTGCAGGAGCGTTATTTCCTTCTGGCGGTCTATCGCACGACCGTTACTTCCAAGCGACGCACAGGGTTTGGACCGTTATTTGCAAGTTGATCTGCAGGCTTTCCTTGGTTTTCTCTCCCGTGGGCGGGTGTTTCATCCACCTACTTCCAAGGTATATTCGAGTCTTTGACTTGTGTTTACTTTGGTGGCGATCACGACTTTCCTTAGTGTTGGGCACTAGCTGTCTTTTTCATCAAATCTCTTTATTCCCTTGATTGTTCCACCCCTAGCGGTGTGTTTTTATTTATCTTTGCTCCACGCCCCGGCGTGTGTTTTTGTTTTTCCCTTAGCGTAATTTGATTGAGATAGCATGCCCATGCTAGAGTTAGATTTGATTGCCTAGGTTCATGTTCACATGTGCATAGGTTGAGCTGATCTTTGGTAGTTTATTTATCATCTCGCCATATCATTTTTCAAAACCCTCACAATCAACAAAAAAAGAAAGAAGATAAGAAGAGATAGGTAAACAAACAATCAACAGATAATTTTTTGGCGATCACGGTGGGACAACTAGTGCCAATCGTGCTTCTGATTCCTGTTTAAACCTGCCATCATCTGTTTGTTCAGTTGTCTTTTGATCCCTTTGTTTTCACCCCTCTTTCTGGTTTTCTGAATCATATGACGGCCCTGTCTCAGCGCGTTACAGTGTTCTGACGCGGGACATCAGGCCGTCGCTTGTCTCTGTGGTGTGAGCTTTCACGGGTTTTCTTGTTACTTCAGTTTGTTTTTTGGTTCCCTGGCTCATACGACGGTCTGGAACCCCTGCGTTACATTATTTATGGCGGTCTGGTCTCTGACCGTTATTTGGCTCTGACGCAGGGGCCTTCGTCCGTCACTCTCCTGGCAGGTACGCATCCGAGGTGCAGTTATTTCCGCAGTTTTTGGCTGTGATTTATTGCTTGGGTGCTGCTTGATTTCTGCCATAATTCCATTCATATCTTCATATCATTATGTGCACTGTTGTTTGCTAGATTCTAGGCTAGACTTTGCATGCACTCCGGTGCACATAGGGTCATCCATCTTTTCATATATTAGACTGCATTTTCCTACCTTGTTGTGAGGACCTCTCGTCTCCATATTCCTTGGGGCCGACTAGGAAATCACAGCAGGGACCTCCATAAGTCCCCGCGAGCCGTGGATTCCCACACGGACGCCGGGCCGGTTGTACCTTTCCCCCCTTGTGTCTAGGGTTGCATAAGTGAAGGAGTGGTCACACTTAAAGTCAAGCCAAGTCCATATCCACCTCCTATTAGGAACCCATTTGGAGAGAGCACATATCAATCAATTCACTAAAGTTCCAAAGGAGAAACCATAAAGAAACTTTGTTTGCATCATCTTAAGCAACTTGGTTGGCTTTTGAGTGTCTTCATTCCCTATCACTTATATCTTGTTTGAATCACCTAGGTGCGGTTGCTCATTGTGTGTTTGTTGTGTTTGTTGTTTTGCATTTATCAAGGTTGTCCGTTGCATGTGGAGTTGTTTTCGTTCGTCCGAATCATCTCCTCGAGTCGCTTCCTCCTTCACATTCTATTCCAATCCCCTCTTCGAATCTACCATGGCATCCTGCAATCCTCCTCGCTCCCAAGAGGATTCCCTTCCTCAAGGGCTCCTTGAGAACCCCCCGAGGGTTATTTCTTTCTCCGCTGGAGAGGGGACCGCCCCTCTCTCATCCTCCACTCCCATAGAAGGTGGTCAGGTCATCCCTTCTTTATCCGCTCCTTCCGCGGGCTCTGTCCTCCATATGATGGCCCAGTTGGATCCGACCCAACTCCAGGTCCTCTATCAGGCCATGCAAGGGTCCAATCCTCCTCCCTCCGCTACCGTCCAGGGGCACTCTAATTCTTCCATTATTGGGCCGTCTGTTCAGCCCACCCCGATTGAGCTCACCCCGGTCCAGCCCCGGACCATCACCTTTGCTGGCATGGAGATGGGTCAATCCTCCAATTCGACCCATCAATCTTTTGATAAGGGGAAATCGCCTATCCCCTCTCTTCCGATGGATTATCACCCCTCTGCTCTCGGCGGCTCCACAGGTCCTCGTGGGCCCATCCGATTTCTTGCCCCAACAGCACGGGGTGGCCCAATTTCACTCCAATCCGGGTCTATCTCAGGCCCAGTATCCTTCTTACGGCCCCCCTAATTCCACTAGTTATCCTTCTGCTCCGTCCTATGGGCTCCCGCCCTCGGCAACCGCCATTCCTCCTGCTCACCAGATACAATCAACTCCCTTCACTGCCCCTGCTCCCTCTCGAGAGCAGGATTTGCTTAATAAGTGGGCCACCATGCAGCAACAACTTGATTTTCTCCAGAAGAAGGTGGGCCCACAATCCTTGGCTGATATTCCCGTCCCAAGCTTCCAGAACATCCGTTTCCCTCCGCAGTCTGAGCTCCCCAACTACCGTAAGTATGATGGGAACAGCAATCCCTTCATCCATGTGAGGGATTTTCTGTATGAATCGGCGCAGTTCCAATATGATGATCGCCTTATGGCGTACCTATTCCGCCGATCATTGGATGGCGTTGCTCTGGAATGGTTTTATTCTCTGCCCCTAGAAGAGGCCGAGAGCTTCAAAGTGGTCAAGGACAAGTTTATTCAGCGGTTTCAAGACCGGGTCGGCCCGGAATATTCATTCACAGATCTGGTGGCCGAGAAAATGAAGTCGGATGAGGAATTCGCAACTTATGCAGATAGATGGAGGCAGATGGCCGCCAGGGTGCCCGGCCATATTCCAGAGGAAGAAAAAGTTAAGCTGCTGATTTCAAATGCTACGCCCACCTTCAAGAACATCCTGGCAATGAACGATATAGCCAATATGCATCAACTGTATAGCCGGGCGCGATTTATACAAACTCAGTTTAAGGACTCCCCTATCCATTCTCTTTTCGAAAACCAAAAGCCCAAGTACCATAAGAAACCACAGGGGCCGGTTACCGAAGGAGTCCAGACAAATGAGCAAGTACAAGCTGTTGCTTTTCCCTACCAAGCCGCACCATTCCGCTACAACCAAAGCCCCCGCAATCCGCAAAACTCCGCTCCGCAACACTTTCAAAACACTCCACAAAACCCTCCGCCTACCTTCACCATCCCGCAAAACACCTTCACCGCACCACAACAACCACCACCATCACCGCAATACCATAACGTCCCTCCACCCGGCGGCTACAACAATAATAATCCCAACAGCAAGCGCCCGGCTCCCAGAAGAGCCCAGTATCCTCCATTGCCAGAGACACTTACCGACATATTCTCAGCGCTCATGGCAGTAAATGCAATTCAACTTCCTCCAGAAAGACTGTCTGGAACCCAGCTGTTGATCAAACTAAGTATTGCATGTTCCACCGGCAGCCGGGTCACACTATAGAAGGATGCTTTCACTTCCGAGATCTCGTGTACGACTTACACGAAGGACAGAGAATAGACTGGGCCGAGATGCATAGGGCCATTATGGAGATCAAAGAGAAGAGAAGGCAGCCGCAGGGGCAGCAAGTGCAGCAGCATCCAGCACCGCAGCCGCAGCAGCCGCCACAACAGCAGCCACCGCAGCAAGCACAAGATCTGGGCATCCATCAGAATCCGATGCCAAACCATCAACCCGCTCCTCCGCAACAGCCGCCAGCACCGGCACAAGTTAATGTAGTCCAACCACCGGCCTCCAACGCCGGGTGGTCATTTGATGATGATGGCGCCGCACCACAGGTCATGGCCTTCCACCACAAACCTTCCTTCATCCTCCCTACACAACCAACACCCTCTCCGCTCATACCACAATTCACACCCGCTCCACCAAATCCGCTCACCATCCCGTCGTATCCTTCGCCAACCCCCATCACCGTCATCACACCACCATCCAATCCCGCACCTATCCTTACCTATCCATTCACCCTGCCTTCACCAGCATCCACGTCCATCACCACCCTACCACCCACCAATCCTTCACCTATCATCCGCGCATCCCCCATTAACTTCACCAACCCTCCGCTTTACCAAACTGCCTCCCCCACGCCACCTATTCCACTCATTCGCCCCGCAGGGCCCATCATACTATCCCCGATGCCGCGGCAAATTGTGCTCTAAGGAGCGGGAAGATGTTCCATCGGAACTACGCCACTACTAGCAATCCCCAGTCTTCCCAACCGGTGGCCGAGCAAGAGGAAGCTGAACCGTTACCGGGGACTCAATATGATTTACTGCATCATCTAGATCGGGTACCCGCCAAGATATCTGTGCTGGAGTTAATCAAGAGGTCCACTCTCCATCAAGATGCACTGAGGGATTTTTTGCAGAAGGTCATGGTTAGTGAAGACATGGCAGTCGACAGTCTACCAACGGCACTAGCCACTATCTCTAAAGGGCCGGCAATCACATTCTCTGAGACCGAGCTTGCACCTCCGGGGGCTCGGCAAATGCCGCTCTGCATAACAATTACTTTGAACAAAGTCGACGTTGAAGCAGCACTGGTCGACACTGGGGCCTCAATTAATGTCTGCCCCCTCAGCACTCTCCGAGCCTGCAATATATCTGAGGAGTTACTACGGTCTACCCCCACCACTATAGCAGCATACGACAACTCAAGGCGGGCATGTCACGGGGTAGTCACTATTCAGGCTGAGCTCGGGCCTCTTTCCATGGCTGTAGAATTCTATGTACTTGATATCGACCCTATGTTCAAGGCTATCTTGGGTCGTCCCTGGATCGACACACTTGGCGCCGTGCCCTCTACCGCGCACCAATGCATTAAATTCCCTTTTCAAGGGAGGGTCGTCAAAGTTAAAAGTTTATCCACGGTACAGTCAGTGAAGGCCATCTCTGAACAGATTCTTCCTACTCTCTGGCCAAGCAGCCGGCCCGTGCTATCAGTGCTAGACCTAAACTTTCCTTGGGCGTACACCACTCCTAAGCCCGTCACTACCCCGGTCAATATCAAGGCAAAGCCGCAGATTCGAGATTCAAAGGGGTGGAACATTATATTGAAACTGGGCTATCAACCGGGGAGAGGCCTCGGTGCACAGCTGCAAGGGATGACCAAGCCCATACCAAAAGGAAGAAAAATGGGCAGACGAGGTCTCGGTTACAAGGAGACAGCATTATCAATGATGGGTGACTCTGGGCCGCTTACCTGGGATTACCGTCAGCATTTTGTCAGAGGGCCCCCACAGCCGGGCACGTTAGCTGCGAAGCCAGTCCAGTCAGAAACCGACACGGTTTGTCCAGTCACCAGTCCACCCCCGTTGCCAAGGGGGCTAAATGACGATGTGATCGACTACAGCTGGGCCCTCCAGGGGCTGTTTTGTGAAAGAGGCAGCCAGAAGCCACAGAAGGTTCAGCTTATGCAGTGGAGGCCGAAGAAGCGGCCTGGTGATGATTCAAAGAAAGAAGGGAGCTCGCTGATTGCTCTTTCTCTATCTCCCTCTCATTTTCAGTGCATGATCCAGCTGAAGGGGTTTGTACCCCGTCCTCCTCCGATTATGATTAATCCATCCTTCAGTGATCCATTCCAGATTCCAATCAATCCTCCTGCTTATGGGCCTCGCTGCCCCATTAATCTGCCTGCTTTCCCCATCCCTCCGTTTTTTAACTCTCAAATCCACGAGATGTGGGGTTCCTCCTCTTGTGATCTTTTCTTCGATTGCATCTTTCCTGAGCTGTTCCCTATGCAGCTCCCGCCTCCTCCGTCGTGCTGCGTGGTCTCCACTGATCTCCAAAAAAAAACGTCAAATTTGAAACGGAGATTTCAGTGGAAGATTATGCTATCCTGTCTCCATCCTCCTCGTCCCAGGGGCACGAGTCCCCTGCTCCTTCCCTTCCATTAAGCTTCCTCTCTCCTAGGTCAGAGTTAGGGTCTAGCGAGTCTAGAGAAGTAGAGTCTGTTAGGTCTAAAGAAGTAGGGTCTTGTTCTAGGTCGTTCAACCCTTCCCCTCCTGAGCCGCGCTCGCTTGCGCATCTTTCCCGATCTATTCCTGATAGGTTCTTGCAAGATCTAGCTCAGCGGTGTCATGCCCTTTTGAAGTGCCCAGAATTCGTCGCCACGGCGATTGCGATTGAAGATGAAGAAGAAATAGAAGGGGTGTGGAGCGATGACGGATTAGGCGTCTATGAAGTGCTGGATGAGAAAGACCCAATTGATGAAGACAGCGATGTAGAGGACACTGCCGACTTATATGCAAAGGGACTGAAGAGATTCGACCAGCCGTCGACGGCAGTGGATGAACCTACAAAGGAAATCAACTTGGGAACAGAAGAAGATCTAAGGCCCATCAATATTTCAGCTAATCTCCCTCCACAGGTAGAAAAGGATCTAATTAAGGTACTGAGAGAGTATAGCGATTCTTTCGCCTGGTCTTATGAGGACATGCCAGGTCTTGACCCCTCCTTAGTGGAACACCGACTCGTGCTTAAACCAGGGGCAACACCTGTTAAACAAAGGTCGAGAAGATTTCACCCCCACATGGCCTTGCGGATTAAGGAAGAGGTCGACAAACTTTACAAGGCTAAGTTCGTCAGAGTAGTTTTATATCCTCAGTGGGTGGCAAACATAGTCCCTGTTCTCAAGAAGGATGGAAAAGTGCGCATATGCATTGATTTCAGGGACCTTAACAAAGCATGTCCTAAAGATGATTTCCCGCTGCCTCATATAGACGTCCTTGTTGATAACACTGCCGGGTACGAAGCTCTATCGTTCATGGATGGGTACTCGGGCTATAATCAGATCCGTCTCGCTCCTGAAGATCAAGAGAAAACTTCCTTCACCACGCCCTGGGGCACATACTGCTATGTAGTTATGCCTTTTGGATTAAAGAACGCAGGCGCCACCTATCAAAGGGCGATGATGGCTATCTTCCACGACATGATGCACGTCTATATGGAAGCTTACGTGGATGACATTCTGGTGAAGTCAAGATCAAAGGAAGAACACCCCTCTATTTTGGCTAAAGTGCTGCAGAGAGCCAGGGAGTACAAGCTAAAGATGAATCCGAAGAAGTGCGTATTCGGAGTCTCCTCGGGGAAGCTGCTAGGTTTCATAGTGAGCAAACGGGGGATCCAGATTGATCCTAACAAAGCACAGGCCGTCATGGATATGCCTCCGCCAAAGAACATTACGGAACTTCGAGGACTGATTGGTAGATTGCAATTCATTAGAAGATTCATATCCCAGCATTCTCAAAGGTGCCGTCCGTTTTATGAATTGCTCAAGGCGGGGGTCAAGTTCGAATGGAATCAAGATTGTCAAAAGGCCTATGAGGACCTCAAGAATATCTATCCAATCCCCCGGTTTTGCAACCTCCTGTCCCTGGGAAACCCCTGATCCTATACATCTCGGTCATTGAGGACTCCCTAGGGGCGGTTTTAGCACAAGTGGATGACGAAGGAAAAGAGCGGGCTGCGTACTATCTTTCTCGGTTGTTTAATCCAGCTGAATCCAGGTACCCCGCTATGGAGAAGACTTGTGCCGCCTTAGTGTGGGTAGTTCAGAAGCTTAAACATTACTTTCTCGCCCACCCAGTTAGGCTGATCTCTAGAATGGACCCGATCCGTTATCTCTTAGAAAAGCCCGTTCTTTCTAGTAGGTTAGCTCGCTGGCAGAGCTTCCTCTCTCAATTCGATATCACCTTTGTCGTTCAGAGGGCAGTCAAAGGATATGCCATCGCTGAGCATCTTGCACATCTCCCTATTCCTCACACCGACTCTATTCAGGACGATTTCCCTGATGAGCATCTCTCTGTCCTTTCTCAGCATCCCTTCTGGTCTCTGCACTTTGATGGTGCGCTTAACTCACAGGGCCAAGGGATCGGGGCTGTCTTGCTTACTCCAGAGGGAGTAACCATCCCCTTCGCTTATCAACTTCGATTTCCTGCTACCAACAACATCGCTGAGTATGAGGCTCTCCTGGCCGGCTTGAAGCACGCCTATCTCTTAGGCGCGCGTTATTTAAACATCATAGGAGACTCTCAGCTCGTCTTACGGCAAGTTCTGTCCACTTACCGTACCCGTGACCCCAAGCTCAAGCCCTATCAAGATTTGGTCACGCTCATCGCTAAGCGATTCCGCAAGCTAATCTATATCCATACTCCCCGTTCTCTGAACATTCTGGCGGATGCATTGGCATCTCTGGCCTCCTCCTTATCCTTCCCTCTCAGTCGTAGTACTGAGACTGTCGTCGTCCAGAGGATGGACGCACCCTCTCTCCAGGATCCTTGGTTCACCAACCTTAGGAAGTCTGCAGAAGTGAGAGCTGAAAAGGAAGATCTCGAGGAGGTATCATTGGCAGAACTAGAGGAGATTTTGGATGAAGAAGAATTGCCTTGGTACCATGAAATCGAGTTATTTTGCAAAGAAGGGGCATTCCCAGAAGGGGCAAGAGCTGAGCAGCGCAAAGCAATAAGAAGGGCCGCCGCAAGGTACACTATCATTGCAGGAGAACTGTACAGGCGCGCTACTAATGGAATGCTCATGAGATGCCTAGATGATGTGGAAGCTTGGAAAGTAGCAGAAGCAGCACATTCCAGCGAGTGTGGAGGTCATGTCAATGGCCAGGCTCTAGCGAAGAGGATTCTTAGGCAGGGCTACTATTGGCCCACTCTGGAGGAGGATTGCTCCCTCTATGTCCGGAGGTGCCTTAAATGCCAACTCCACGCTGATAAAATCCACTCTCCAGCTTCATCTCTTCATCCTATGACCGCTCCTTGGCCATTCTCTATGTGGGCTTTCGACGTCGTCGGCCCACTCGGTGATCCTAATTCTCAGACCAAGCAGAAATCCTTCATTCTCACAGCAACTGAGTACTTCACCAAATGGGCCGAAGCCGAGGCGTACGCAGAGATCAAAGCTACAACGGTGTGCCGCTTTATCATGAAGAATATCATCTCGCGGTTCGGAGTGCCAAGCAGCATCATCACCGACAACGGACCCCAGTTCGTTTCCCAGGAGCTTAAAGACCTCTGTAAGAAGTTCAAAATTACATTGCATCATTCATCACCATATTACCCTCAAGGCAACGGTCAAGCCGAAGCCACTAATAAAACTCTTCTTAAAATCATTAAGAAAACATGTGAAGCACACAAATTTTCTGATTGGCCTGAAAGATTGGTGGAAGCTCTGTGGGCTTACCGCACCTCCGTCCGTACTCCTACGGGACAAACTCCCTATTCTCTAACCTACGGGATGGAGGCGGTGCTCCCATATGAGATCTTAATCCCTTCACTCAGAGTACAGCTCGATAAGGAACTTAATCTCGATGAACGTCGAGAGGCGTTGCTGGTCCAACTGGAACTCCTAGATGAGAAGAGGATGAATGCGGCCGATCACGTATCTGTTTATCAAAAGAGAGTTTCGCGTTATTTTCAAAAGAAGGTAATTGAACGAAAATTTTGCAAGGGTGAAATGGTTTTGAAACGCAAATTCATTCGGTCTGCAGGTCCTAGGTCTAAATTGCAACCTAACTGGGAAGGGCCGTTTGTAATAAAAGAAGCTTATTCAGGGAATGCCTATCGTCTAATCAACGCGGAAGGTGAGGAGCTCTCTCACCCGTGGAATGGGTTGTATCTTAAGCGTTTCTTTCCTTAAAAATCTAAACCATGTGCTTTTCCGGCAATAAGAACTGCCTCCCTATCTTCAAAAGAGAGTCTTGAGTAAGGCAAACACACACTACACGACGCCCCTGGTCGGGTTCCTTGCTTAAAAGACACCGTTTTTCCTCGGCCATGCTTTGAGGGAAAGTCAAAGTCCCTGTACGTTTCATTCTTCGGCTGCATCTAGGGGCAAGGAGTGAATAAGAAGGCGACAACCGATCCAAACTCCCTAACGAGAAGAGGTCTCAAATAGGGGCAAGTCCGTTATGACCTGACTCCACAAGAAAGAAAAGAAAAGAAAAGCAAAGGAATGCTCTTTACCATGAAATCAAAAGCATCATCTCAAGGTCTGTGAATGAATTCTCAAAAGCTCCAAAAGGAAAAGAAGATTAGGCATGACAAGAGTGGCAGTACAGTTCCCCGCGGGACGTTATGAGCCCGGTCGCATGCATGCCTAAGTGGACGAAGGTTCGATGACGGACATAAAAAGCCCCGGCACAACAGACCGAATCTCTAAAAAAGGTTGTACGGTGAGGGAATCAAGTTCTAAAAACTTCCATACCTGGCCTAAGCTTACCCCCCGTGTTCTTTTTTTTCTTTATTAGGACTGAGACGAGTACCCTAGGTATGGCTTTGGTAAAAACACCGTCACGATGATCAGGTCTCGGCCAGGGGACGCCACGCTATTGCACGCCGGTCTCGAGACTCAAACTAAAACAAGGGAGGTCTCGTGTTGCTAGAGAGGCACTGGTTTTCCCAAAATCCAAAAATAACGAATATTTCCAAAATCCAAAAATAACGAATATTTCCAAAATCCAAAAACAACAAATATTTTCAAAATCCAAAAACAATCAAATATTTTCAAAATCTAAAAATAACAAGTATTTTCAAAAAAATCCAAAACATTAAAGATTTTCCAAAACCCCCAAAATACCATCATATGCATAGCATGCATCGCATTTTCATTATGTTTTTCGCCTATTTAATAAGGCTCCACCCCTTGACCAAATATCAAGAAACGGTCATTTTCTAACTTGCTTCAAGGCAAGGGGTTGAGTCTAAGAACATATCTAACTTCTTTTCATGTCTAAGTGTGTGCAGAATACAGGAACAAGCCCAAAAGCAGAAGCTCACAGCTATGCAGGTTCAGAGCGTGTAACACGCCAGGATCGGACCGTTACAGTCATATAACGGGCCCCTCTTTGACCGTCACTTACCTGGGCATGGGCCCCTTTTCCTTTCACTTAAACCATCATTATAACGGTCTGAGACCTACCGTTAATTACAAATAACGGCTCAAGACCCATCCGTCACATCCTTCAGGGACTGAGCTCTTGTTACTTCCATTATGACGGCCTATCGCAGACCGTCATTTCCAAATAACGGCCCAGAGTACATCCGTTACAGCCTCCAGAAGCCCTGTCTGCTCACATCATTCTAGCATTCCACATGATGGAACTCAAGATCCCTCAACTGTGGCAATCTCATCTCATTCAAGCAAAGATTAATGAAATATAGATCTTGATGAATTCAACTTTGATTGTCCATTACATGATATCTCTCATAAACAAAGGAAAATCAAGATACATTCAGTTTCGTATCCGCAAGAGGGCGGATTCTTCTCAACCCTTTCACGTAATCTCGGCGTATTTCGTCGTTCTCTTCAACTTCTGCTTGCCACGGGCGCACCTTGCTGATCTCCCACATGGTCAGCGCGTTCCGGATCGATCTTTCATCTTCCTCGGTCCCCATCTTCCTAGGTAGAAGGGGAGGGTAGTGTGATAGTGCAGAAACGCCGATTCGAGGTAATCCGATCTGAAGATGGCATCGGTGCGGGTTGTAGATCGCCATGGTAGTGTTCCCTACTAGCTGGAGGTCGAGGCCTTGACGCCGCGGTATTTTAAGAAGAATGCTTCGAAGAACGCTTGGTCGCATGATGAACTTTTCAAGAGGCAAAGCATTGAAGAAGAGGCGCCATTCATCCCGCGTTTTCTTATCCGCCGTCCTGCATTCAACATGAGAAGAATATCCAAAAGCCCCTCCAATGAAGAAGAGGGGGTGGCTCCCGAAGATCCGGCTCGCCGAAGTTATATCTTCCTTGGGAAGGAATTTGATTCTCACTCCTATCCAACACTCAAGGAGTATCATGGAACCGAACAAAGGCCCTCCAAGGCAAGCCGAGCTTAGTCCTTCATAGAGGTATGAGAGGACCGCTTGAGAAATAGACATACCCCGCCACAGTCCACTAATAATGCTAAGATTTTGGATGTCTAAGAGGTGGTCGGTTGTGGAGAAAAGGAAGACCCCGCACAAGCAAACCGCCACCGCCTTGGCTATTGCTTCGTGTCTCTCCCACTTGTTTTTACAGTGAGACACTATCCATTGTGCCATAGGGATCATGTGAATGTGGCGCGGGCTGATCATGGTCCGCACGTCCTTTGGGTTATGAATGAAGTCGCTTAAGATCAAGGACGGATCAATAGGTTCTATTGTATAGCAAACCCGATCCTCATCCCCCAACTTAGTCTTAGGAAGGGCTAGGTAGGTCTCTACCTCCTCCAATAGGACGGTTGCTTCAAAGGAGGGGAAGATGAAGGTATGAGTTTGTGGATGCCATAGTTCCACAAGGGCTGAAAGGCATGGCCAGTCCAAAGACAATTTCTGGAAGTTTTTGCCTAGAACCAAGAGGGGTTGGAGGTGCCATGCTTTGAGGATTGATACCACCTCTAAAGGGAGTGCCTTTACCATGGGAGCCACCCACTTCAGGTTGGAGTAACACCTTGGGCCAGGAAGAGGCTTGAAGAAGAAAAGAAGAAGGAAGGTTATGAAGAAAATTAAAGTGCAGCAAAAAATCTGAACTTTGGATGAAGTCATGCAAGCTTACCACCCTTTGGACATTAGAGCTTAGATGCTTGGGGATCGAGGACAGTCGTTGAAGCTCCCCATGTTCCCTCCTTGCAGCCTTAGGGCCGATGTAGATCTTCTCTTCCATAGTCGCCATCTCGAAGCACCTCTTCATCTTGATTTCTGCTTGTTAGGGAGAATTCTTCAACCCTAGAACAGAGGTTTTTGCAAGCTGCGATTTTTGATAAGTTTCCCAAGTTGCTGGGACTTTTTATTAACTTTGGAAGGATAAGATTGGAGTTGGGAGGCTTTATCTGAAATTTGGATAAGTTCTAGCAAGAGATTAAGTGGCTGAACCTCGGACTCTAAGCTCTCACGGCCGAATCCGTTTTGGAAACGACCCAGACTCTGACGGTCTGTCGTAGGGCCGTTACTTCACTCTGACGCGCCTACCCTGGGCCGTCACTTTTTCTGTGGGTTGGGTTTTCCTTAGAACATGTTCTGTGGCTGATTACGGTCTGGTCTCAGACCGTCTCCTTTCAACGGACGAACCCTAATCCGTTATATCCTTCAAATCGCTCAAGTTTCTCTCTTCTGGGCTGAACGACATTTAACGGTCAGGTTAGGACCGTCGTCTCGTTATGACGCGTCTCCTTCAGACCGTCGCATTTTCTGCGAGTAGTTCTAAAACCATGTTCTGCCATGAACAACGGTCTGGTCTAGGACCGTTGTTTTCTTTTAAACGCTCCTACCATGGGCCGCTGTTTCCTCTGCAGCCTGGCTATCAGAATAAGATATTTCATGAATGACGGCCTGAGGTAGGCGCGTCGTTTGATTATGACGGTCCAAGACCAGACCGTCATTTCCTCTGCTACTAAATTCAGGCAGTTTGTCTATCCTTTGCCTAGACCTGGCGGTCTTTCACATCTGTACACCACACCTTCTCCACACAAGCATTCACTCACCCATACACATCCATCATGCGTACTTTCAATCACTCATTCGTGCATATCCATTCATACATCCACATAAAAAAGGTCAACAAAAACTTCATTTTCATAAAAAGGCATGTACAAGTGGTAAGAAAAGCATAAAAGTACATCATTCGGCCGGCTTATCCGTCGGGCCGCCCTCATCCTCCCCATCCTCTGGTCTCCTCGTGGGTGGCGGTGCTATGGAAGCACTCTCCTCCTGCTGTCCTCTCTCTGCCCTCTCATTTCTCTGTTGGCCGGCGGAACTAACTAGGAAATCCCCAACCGAGCCACTAGGGGCAGCACTCCTATGAGCCTCGCTCCGGGAAGAACTCCGCTCTAGTGCCCGGCCTAGCATCCGGACCGTCTGCTCCATTGTCTATAGCCTGATCTTCAGTGTGAAGATCTGGCGTCGCGTCTCCCGTGCCTCGGTCCGGTAGCGATCAAGATCCGCGGTCCCAAGGCGAAGATCCTTCACTTCGGCCCGCGCCCGTGCTAAATCTGCTCGAAGTCGCTCCATCTCCACATCGTCCACATGTCGAGGGGTCTCCGCTCTCAGTCGGGCTATCTCTGCCCGCACGAGCTCCGTCTCGGCTCGAGCTCGATCAGTCTCGGCCTGGCTCCTTTCCACCTCTGCCCTCGCCTGGGTGGCCTCCGCCACTGCCGCTGCCAGCTCTATCGCCTGTAGATTGCATTGCATTGCATATAGGTTAGTCATATAAATTTAATTAGCATAAGCATAATCAAAAAGCATGTAAGTATCTTACCCGCTCCGCGAGGGTGGCCTCCGCCTCCTCGGCCCGGGCAACCGCCCGAGCAAAATCAGCATCTCGCCCAGCCCTGTCTCCCGCAGGCTGCGAGGACGACGATGGGGCATCCGGTCCTGCTCGTTGAGCTCCCTCTGCCCGCTGCATTGTCATAGCCGAAGCATTAGCATCATGCATAATCATAGTCATATCATGAGCATTTAGAATCTCACCAGGAGCTCCAGAGCAGTCCGGTACTCATCCCGCTGCAGGATGGTAGAGTGGAGTAGTCCCTCTAGCTCAGCTATCCGCCCCTCAGGATCGAGCTGCATGTAGAAAGCATGAGCCAGCATGTCACATCCACATTTCATCATATAGAAAGAGTTTCTTAGTTTAGAATTGCATACCGATCGTCGGGTACCGCGGTATACCCGGTCGCCGTAGTGTCGAGCGAAGGCCTTCAGGTAGGCCTCGTTGCTCTCGTCCCGCTCTTTCACGGCCCTACCTCGCTGCCTCCAGTCGAGGACATACTTCGCCTTCCGGGTGCGCCAATCCACACTCCCACTGATGCCCCTCGCCGACTTGCCTGGGCGGTCATCGTTGCGATGTGGAAAGGCCACCTCGGGCTGGTGAAGTCCCCGAGTCCGCAGGATCAGCCTGTAGTGCAGAGGCTCGATGATATGGATGCAATGCAACCATATGTCTCGCCCCCGGTACGATAAGGATGCCTCCACCCACGGCTGTCCTGTGTAGCCCTCGCTGCGGTACGGGGTCCATCTCACCTGAAGGCATTCCATTCATTTCATTCATTTGTCAGCATTTGTCAGCATTTGTCAGCATATAGAAGCATATAGAAATCATTTTGATTCTCGGGCTTACCGATGTGTGTGGGTAGGAGTCCAGGTCGTCCTGGATCATCCGGGTCAATCTGAGGATCGATCCCGTGTCCCTCGCCACCGACCATCGCCTCGCGATTGGTATGAGGCCGGGATGGAGTAATGTACCTCTCCCAATGCCCGGGAGGTGCATGTAGCTCCAGACCTGCATTTAGAGATCAAGTCAGTCGAATCATTTGCATAAGCCATTTTGCATAAATCACTGCATTGCATAAACATGGCATAGTAGAAAGCATTTAAAATGCATTTACCTGTAGGAAAGGCGAGAAGCCGCCCAGCATGGTCTGCCGGTCCGTGGTGCTCAGGGAGTCGAACAAGAATGGTAGTACCGCTGCTCCCCAGGCATATTTCCTCACTCTGCCCAGATCCTCTAGCAGCGGCAGCAATCTGCAGCTGATGACATCTGCCCGAGTCGCGAACAGGAGCTTCCCGAACAGTAGCATCAGGAAGCGCCTGAGCACTCTATCTCCTTCCTCTCCTGCCTCTGCCGCCACGCGAGGGCGCACCTGGTCGATCACCCTGCCCAGATGCTCCTCCGGCAACTCTCCTACGGTGATTACCGCTCCCCTCAATCCCAAACTCTCCTGCAGCACCGATCTCGCGAGCTGGGAAGAGGACTGCCCCGGCCTGATCAGATCTAGCCCGAGCAGCTGCTGCGCTATCTCCCGGTAGTCCCCGTACGTCCATCCAGTCACTGCGGAGCCGTGGACTCTCAATCCTGTAATCCTCGCTATGTCTTCCAATGTGGGGATCATGTGGCCCCACGGGAAGATGAAAGCACGGCTGATCGGGTCCCACCTCGGCGAATCCCATCTCGGCAAGTCTCTCCCTCTGGTAGTCGGGCAGTGCCTGGTACACCGCCCGGATCTGAAGCCAGGAGATCCGTGATCTCCTTTTTCCCTGCATTGCATATTAGATCATTAGTTAGTCCATTTGCATCATATAATCATGGCATAAACATTCATAATTGAAAACAAAACAAAAATTGAAAATTGAAAACCCTAAAAAATAGTTTTAATCCCTGGCAGAAGTAACGGCCCTGGGTTAGGGCGTTACTTGTCTCTGACGCACCCAGGCTGGAGCGTCATGGGAGTGACGGTCGCTGGCAGGACCGTCACTTCATCTGCTAGTTGGGATTTTTTCCCTTGCATTCTCATGGTCCCCCTTGTTGGCCAAAGGGCCTACAATGACTCCTAGTGGGTTCGTAGACCCATTTCTACCCTCATTCCCCACATGCACACATGAATTAAGAGCATAAAAATCAAAATTTGAAAAATTAGGGCGGAGGGCCTACCTCGTGGTCCATGGCTCTCTTCTTCTTCTTCTGTGGTTCCTTGGGCTCCTCTGCACCCAAGGGAACTTCCCCCTCGTCCCCCGTAGTCGTGGGAACTTCTTCTTCTTCCGTTTGATCTCCCCTCGTCGGTTGTTCCGCTTCCACCGGCGGGATCACCTCCCGTTCGATCCGGCGACAAAGCCGTCGTATTGCCATCCTTTTCCCTCTCTCTCTCTCTTCTTTGGTGGCGGCTGGGGTGCCTCGTCGCCGGCCATTGGAACGGTTGGGATGGTGGTCGCCGGTGCTCTCGGTTTTGGGGTTTTGGGGGGTTGAGTGTTTGGAATGAACGGGCCGTGACCGTTCGGTTGTTTTTTTTTTGAAATCTCAGGAAATGTGACGGTCTATCGACCGGCCGTCACATCATCCTGACGCTCCTGTTTGAGGCCGTTACATGTGTTGAACTGCTTTGTTGAAGAATGTGAACCGTCTTGGTTATGACGGAACTAGGGTGGTTCGTTGCTTTTATGTGACGCCCCTACATCTGACCGTTATATGCTTGCAAGTTTCTTGATGAATGAATGGTCTAATTAATGCTTGAATATTCCTATTGACTATCATGTTGTTCCTTATGGGTACTTTTTGCATGTACAATGGTTATGCCTAAACTCTTATTTTGATGGATGATTGTTTGGCTAACCTATCTTTTATGAAAGGAGTTATGAACAGAAGGTACGCTTAGCCTTCCGTCAGGCGGGTAAGTCAGGTATCGTATATCATTCCCTCATTCCCTTAATGCATTACTATATGATATTTATTATATATTACCTCGAGAACCGGCTGGTCATTCATGTGTTCTGGGATCTGATGTTCCCCTTAAACAAAAATGATGATGATCTAAGTTCGCATGAATAATCGTTGGATAGGCCGTTAGGTTGGAAAATTTAGGGATGATGGTTCTATCTTGCACGCCGTGGTTGCAGATAGTGTCTTGACTCTGGTTTCCCCAATCTAGCAATATTATTCTCGAGTATCTTGTTATTTTATCTTTCTTTGCATTTGCTTTGAAGATTTGTTTTTCTTTAGCCCAGCATGCATCATACGCATTTTTTGAGCATTCATGAGCTTCATTTGTTCAAGAGGTCTCATTGACGGTGAACAGCTGTGTTCTTGATCCTGGATAAGGAGAATTATTCCACTCTGAATTTGAAGGTTTCCTTCGATTTGCTTGCTTGATCTGGTTGACTGAAGATCCCTGTCTGGAGTTTAGTCTCTTTCCTTTCCGTTGCCTCCGGCGGCCAGCCGTGTTTCCTTTCCTTAGTTAATTAAATCCTCTAGACTTGCATCCTTTGGTTAGCTATTTCCTTGTGATCAGTTTTGAAGTTTTTCCAGAAAATTCTTATCGCTTGTTGGTAAAAAAATGGGTGTCGTTTACCTTAACGCCCTCTTTTTGCTCCACTCCGCTTCATTTCCACTTCATCTCCGTGTTCCATTTCACTTTCGATTCACTTCCGCTCGTTCTCCTGCAAAGAGGACGTTAAGGAGGGGCATCTGTTGACACCCGTTTTATACCCAATAAGTCGGGTCATCTCCTTATTCATTCAATATGATGCTCCGAGTTGTTCACTCTTCATTGAATTCCTTTTAATCAGTTGAAGCCTATTTTCTGGGTCTCAATTCCTGGATTAGACCTGGTTCCTGGTGGCACTTCGTGCAAAAGCTTGGCAATCCCTCCATTCTATTTTCTTGAAAATCAATGATAATAACGGTCTGGACTAGGCGCGTCATTTCATAATAACGCATGAAGCCTAGGCCGTTACTCTTTGAAGAGTCCCAAGATTTAGGCCCTCGTTGTCCTTTGATAATAACGGTCTACTCCCTAGCCGTTGTTTTATTATGACGCCCTATTCCCTGGCCGTTACTTACTTGCAGAGTCCTAATGTTTAGATCTTCTTCCCGTCGATCTTATCCTTTGGATAGGGTTGAAAATGACGGTAATGCCTTGGAGCGTTATTTCCAAGTGGCGGTCTATCGTAAGACCGTTACTTCCTTCAGAGAGTCCTGACAGTTCAGGCCTTTTCTCTGCTACTCCGTGGACGAGATAGGGTTTTGGATTGGCATTATCTCCTTCGATTCTAATCCTCAGGACCTCTCGTTTGTTTCTTTGGACTCTTGTTGATTTTATCCTCAAGGATTTGCTAAGGATTATCCTCCTTTCTTGGCTGATTTATCTTCAACTCGACCTGAGAGTTTGAGGGAGTCTATAAATAGAACCCTTGATTTCATAACCCAAGGGAGGAAGATTTGATTCACGACGAAGTGCTGCCAAATTCAGGAGCCATCTACATCCAGGAGGAGCTGCTTCCCACGTCCATCTTCCAAGTCAAGGGAGTAATTTTGGGTTTTTAGCTTATCAAGATCATCATTGCATGCTCAAGTTTCCCTTAGTTTTATCAATCAAAAGCATTGTCCCTCCTCTTCCTCCACGTTTTTTTTTCACTGTTGCTAAGCATACACATATCCTCCTAAACTTAAAAAACGCCCAGAGGGGTTAAAAAACCAACAACTCCCCGGTAATCCCCTCTCCTTTTGATGTTCTTAAGCTTTTTAAGGATTGATGCTATACTTATGTTGAGGGCTAATTGAGGTTGTGTTGTTTTGCTTTCTACATCCTTGGCAGGTTTTACAGGATCCCTAGCACGAGGCCCAAGCCTTCTAGCCGGCTGGAAGGGTTGGAGTTCAAAGAGTTCACATCTTTTCACTGCAGGTTATCTGACGGTCAGGTGCAGGAGCGTTATTTCCTTCTGGCGGTCTATCGCACGACCGTTACTTCCAAGAGACGCACAGGGTTTGGACCGTTATTTCCAAGTTGATCTGCAGGCTTTCCTTGGTTTTCTCTCCCGTGGGCGGGTGTTTCATCCACCTATTTCCAAGGTATATTCGAGTCTTTGACTTGTGTTTACTTTGGTGGCGATCACGACTTTCCTTAGTGTTGGGCACTAGCTGTCTTTTTCATCAAATCTCTTTATTCTCCTTGATTGTTCCACCCCTAGCGGTGTGTTTTTATTTATCTTTGCTCCACGCCCCGGCGTGTGTTTTTGTTTTTCCCTTAGCGTAATTTGATTGAGATAGCATGCCCATGCTAGAGTTAGATTTGATTGCCTAGGTTCATGTTCACATGTGCATAGGTTGAGCTGATCTTTGGTAGTTTATTTATCATCTCGCCATATCATTTTTTAAAACCCTCTCTATCAACAAAAAAAGAAAGAAGATAAGAAGAGATAGGTAAACAAACAATCAACAGACGTGAGGACCATGATCAGCCCACGGCACATTCACTTGATACCCTTAGCACAGTGGATAGTGTCTCATTGTAAAAACAAGTGGGAGAGACACGAATCAATAGCCAAGGCGGTGGCGGTTTACTTATGCGGGGTCTTCCTTTTCACTACAACCGACCACCTTTTAGATACCCAAAATCTTAGCATTATTAGTGGGTTGTGGCGGGGAATGTCCATCTCTCGAGCGATCCTCTCGTACCTCTATGAAGGACTCAGCTCGGCTTGCTTAGGAGGATCTTTGTTCGGCTCCATGATACTCCTTGAGTGTTGGATAGGAGTGAGAATCAAATTCCAACCAAAGGAAGATATTAGTTCTGCTAGCCAGATCTTCGGGAGCCACCCTCTCTTCTTCATTGGAGGGGCATCTGGATTTTCTTCACATGTTGAATGTAGGACGGCGGACAAGAAAACTCGGGATGACTGGCGCCTCTTCTTCAACACCCTTCCAATGGACAAATTCATCATGCGACCAAGGATCCTTCGGAGCGCTCTCCTTAGAATACCGCGACGTCAAGGCCTGGACCTCCAGCTAGTGGGAAACACCACCATGGCGATCTACAACCCACACCGGTGCCATCTTCAGATCGGGCTTCCTCGAACCAAAGTTTCTGCACTATCACACTACCCTCCCCTTCTACCTAGGAAGATGGGGACCGAGGACGACGAGAGAGCAGTACGGAACGCGCTGACCATGTGGGAGATCAGTAAGGTGCGCCCGTGGCAAGAAGAAGTAGAAGAGAATGACGAAGCACGCCGTGGCTACCTGAAAGAGTTGAGGAAGATCCACCCTTTTGCGGATAAGAGGCTGAACGTAGTTTGATTTTCTTTTTATGAATGATGTGATTTGACAATCAGAGTTGGAACTCTTATCAATTTCATGTTTCATTAAGTTCACTTGAATAAGATGGGATTGCCTTAGTTGAATGGATGTGCATTTCGTGGATTGATCGGCTAGCATGACCAGCAGAACAGAGCTTCTGGAGAAAGTAACGGATCCGAGCAGGGCCGTTACAAGGAGATAACGGTGAGGCTACAGACCGTTATAGTGTATGCTCTGAGAACTAAATCCTCTGGAGGAAGTAACGGTCCAACGATGGACCGTTAGGAGTAGTAACGGTCGTGCCCCAGGCCGTTAGAGAGAGAGCTGCTGAGAGAGTCAAAGTGAAGGCCTGAAAAGATGTAACGGGCTAGCATGAACCGTTAAACGAATGTGACGGCCTGTATCTGGCGCGTCACAGACTTGAACCTGCATGATTGTGAGATTTCATCTTTGTTCTTGGTCCCGCGTTCTGCACATACTTAAACATGGAGCAAGTTAGATCTGTTCTTAGACTCAACCCCTTGTCTCGAAGCGAGTTAGATAATGATCGTTTCTCGATGTTTGGTCAAGGGGTGGAGCCTTATTAAATAGGCGGGAAAAAAATATAATAGAAATAATGCGATGCATGCGACACAAATGATGGTATTTTTGGATTTTAGAAAATATATTTTAATTTTTGTGAGTTTTGGAAATATTTGATGTTTTTGGATTTTTGAAATATATGTTATTTTTGGTTTTTTTTGAAATATATGTTGTTCTTGGTTTTTTTGAAATATATGTTGTTTTTGGATTTTGGGATATATGTTATTTTTTGGATTTTGGAATATATGGTGTTTTTTTGGATTTTGAAAACCAGTGCTTTCCCTAGCAACGCGGGCCCTCCGTATTGTATTGAGAATCCCGAGGTTGGCGTGCAATAAGGTGACACCCCTGACCAAGGCCCAGATTTTTCATGACGGTGCTTCTTCCAGGGCCATACCCAGGGTACTAGTTTCAATCCTAAAAAAGGAAAATAGCACACGGGGGTAAGCTTAGGCCAGACTTAGAAGTTTTAAGGACTTGAGTTCCTCTCCAGACAATCCATTAAAAATTTGGTCTGTTGCGCCGGGGCTTTGCGTCCGTCATCGAACCTTAGTCCACTCTAGGCATGCATGCGACCGGGCTCATTTGTCCCGCGGGGAAATGTACTGCCACTCTTGTCATGCCTAGATTTCTTTTTCTTTCTTGCTTTTTTGGAGCTTTTGGAATTTATACTCAATAGACCTTTGAGATGATACTTTTGATTTTTATCGTAGAGATTAATCCTTTGCTTTCTTTTCTTGTTTCTCGTGGCGTCAGGTCATAACGGACTGCCCCTATTTGAGACCTCCTCTCGTCAAGGTGTCTGGATTAGTTGCCGCCTCCTTATTTACTTCTTGTCCCTAGATTCAGCCGAAGGAAGAAACGGATAGGGACTTCAACTTTCCCCCAAAGCATGGCTAAGGAGAAACGGTGTCTTTTAAAGCGGAAAATCTGACCAGGGATGTCGTGTAGTGTGTGATTACCTTTACTCGGGACCCTTTTTTAGAGAAATAGGAGGAACATCTTGTTGCCCGGGGTGACACTGATTAGAGTCTAAGGAAAGAACCGCTTAAGGTACAACCCATTCCACGGGTGAGAGAGCTCCTCACCTTCCGCGTTCACTAAACGATAAGCATTCCCTGGATAAGCTTCTTTCACGACAAACGGCCCTTCCCAGTTAGGTTGTAATTTAGACCTAGGACCTGCAGACATAATGAATTTGTGTTTCAAAACTATATCACCTGTTTGAAATTTACGTTCGACTATCTTCTTTTGAAAATAACGCGAAACTTTCTTTTGATAAACGGATACGTGATCGGCCGCATTCATCCTCTTCTCATCTGAGAGTTCCAACTGGACCAGCAACACCTCTCGACGTTCATCAAGATTAAGTTCCTTATCGAGCTACACTCTAAGGGAAGGGATCAAGATCTCATATGGGAGCACCGCCTCCATCCCGTAGGTAAAAGCATAGGGAGTCTGTCCCGTGGGAGTACGGACGGAGGTGCGATAAGCCCACAGAGCTTCCACTAATTTTTCTGGCCAATCGGAAAACTTATGAGATTCGCATGTTTTCTTGATGATTTTAAGAAGGGTTTTATTAGTGGTCTCGGCTTGACCGTTGCCTTAAGGATAATATGGAGATGAATGATGAAATACAATATTGAACTTCTTACATAGGTCCTTGAGCTCTTGAGATACAAACTGGGGCCCATTTTCGGTGATGATGCTGCTTGGCACTCCGAACCGCGAGATGATATTCTTCATGATAAAGCGGCACACCGTTGAAGCTTTGATCTCTGCGTACACCTCGGCTTCGGCCCATTTGGTGAAGTACTCAGTGGCGGTAAGGATAAATGATTTCTGCTTGGTCTGAGAATTAGGATCACCGAGCGGGCCGACAACGTCGAAAGCCCACATAGAGAACGGCCAAGGAGCAGAGAGAGGGTGGAGAGATGAAGCTGGAGCGTGGATTTTATCAGCATGAAGTTGGCACTTAAGACACCTCCGGACATAGAGGGAGCAGTCTTCCTCTAGAGTGGGCCAGTAGTAGCCCTGCCTAAGGATTTTCTTCGCTAGAGCCTGGCCATTGACATGACCTCCACACTCACTAGAATGGGCTGCTTCAGCCACTTTCCAAGTCTCATTATCATCCAAGCATCTCATGAGCATTCCATTAGTAGCGCGCCTGTACAGTTCTCCTGCAACAATAGTATACCTTGCGGCGGCTCTTCTTATTGACTTGCGCTGCTCAGTGTTTGCCCCTTCTGGGAATGACCCTTCTTTGCAAAACAACTCGATTTCATGATACCAAGGCAGCTCCTCTTCATCCAGAATCTCTTCTAACTCCATTAGAGATACTTCCTTGAGATCTTCCTTCTCAGCCCTCGCCTCTATAGCCTTCCTAAGGTTGATGAACCAAGGGTCCTGAGGAGAGGGTGCGTCCAATCTCTGAACGACGATAGTCTCAGTGTTCCGACTGAGAGGAAAAGATAGAGAGGAAGCAAGAGATGCTAGAGCGTCAGCTAGGATATTCTGAGAACGAGGAGTATGGATATAGATTAGCTTACGGAATTGCCTAGCAAGAAGCGTGACCAAATCTTGATATGGCTTGAGTTTGGGGTCACGAGTACGGTAAGTGGACAGAACTTGCCGTAAGACGAGCTGAGAGTCTCCAATGATATTTAGATAACTCGAACCTAGGAGATAGGCGTGCTTCAGTCCAGCAAGGAGTGCTTCGTACTCAGCGATGTTGTTGGTAGCAGGAAATCGAAGTTGATAAGCAAAGGGAATAATTACTCCTTCGGGAGTAAGCAGAACAGCGTCGATCCCTAGACCTTGAGAATTGAGTGCACCATCGAAGTGCAGAGACCAGAAGGGATGGTGAGAGAGAATTGAGAGATGCTCATCCGGGAAATCGTCCTGAATGGAATCAGAGTGAGGGATAGGAAGATGGGTAAGATGCTCAGCGATGGCGTATCCTTGACCACCTTCTGAACGACGAATGTGATCTCAAATTGAGAGAGGAAGCTCTGCCAGCGAGCTAACCTACTAGAAAGGACGGGCTTTTATAAGAGGTAGCAAATCGGGTCCATTCTAGAGATCAACCTAACTGGGTGGGCAAGAAAATAGTGTTTAAGCTTCTGAGCTACCCACACTAAGGCGGCACAAGTCTTCTCCATAGCAGTATATCTGGACTCGGCTGGGTTGAATAACCGAGAGAGGTAGTACGTAGCCCTCTCTTTCCCTTCATCGTCTACTTGTGCTAATACCGCCCCTAGGGAGTCTTCGATAATCGAGATGTATAGGATTAGGGGTTTCCCAGGGACAGGAGGTTGCAAAACCGGGGGATTGGATAGATATTCCTTTAAGTCCTCGTAGGCCTTTTGACAATCTTCATTCCATTCAAACTTAACTCCTGCCTTAAGCAATTCATAAAATGGACGGCAGCTTTGAGAATGTTGGGATATGAATCTTCTAATGAATTGTAATCGACCGATCAATCCTCGAAGTTCCGTAATGTTCTTAGGCGGAGGCATGTCCATGACTGCCTGTGCTTTGTTAGGATCAATCTGGATCCCCCGTTTGCTCACTATGAAACCTAACAGCTTCCCTGAAGAGACTCCGAATACACACTTCTTCGGATTCATCTTAAGCTTGTACTCCCTGGCTCTTTGCAACACCTTAGCCAGGATAGAGGGGTGTTCTTCTTTGGTTCTTGACTTCACCAAAATATCATCCACGTAAGCTTCCATATAGATATGCATCATGTCGTGGAAGATGGCCATCATCGCCCTTTGATAGGTGGCACCTGCATTCTTCAGACCGAACGGCATAACCACATAACAATATGTGCCCCAGGGCGTGGTGAAGGAGGTTTTCTCTTGATCTTCTGGAGCGAGACGGATTTGATTATATCCTGAGTAACCATCCATAAATGACAACGATTCGTACCCGGCGGTACTATCGACCAAGACATCAATGTGAGGCAGCGGGAAATCATCCTTGGGACATGCTTTATTGAGATCCCTGAAATCGATGCAAATACGCACCTTTCCAAACTTCTTGATGACAGGGACTATGTTTGCCACCCACTGAGGATATAGGACAACTCTAATGAATCTGGCCTTATATAACTTGTCAACTTCTTCTTTAATCCTTAAGGCCATGTGGGGGTGAAATCTTCTTGACTGTTGTTTCACCGGTGTTGCCCCTAGTTTAAGCACGAGTCGATGTTCTACTAAAGAGGGGTCAAGACCTGGCATGTCCTCATAAGACCAGGCGAAGGAATCGCTATACTCCCTTAGAACCTTGATCAAATCTTCTTCTACTTGTGGAGGGAGATTAGCAGCAATAATGATGGGCCTGGGGTCTTCTTCGGTTCCCAGATTGATTTCTTTCGTAGGTTCATCCACTGCTGATGATGGCTCGTCGAATTTCTTAAGTCCTTGTGCGTACAGATCAGCAGTGTCATCTACGTCGCTGTCCTCATTAATCGGATCTTTTTCATCCAGGATTTCATAGACGCCGAGTCTGTCATCGCCCCACGCCCCTTCTATTTCTTCTCCATCCTCAATCGTAATTGCCGTAGCAACAAATTCCAGAAATTTTAAAAGGGCATGACAACGCTGAGCTAGGTCTTGCAAGAACCTATCAGGAATAGATTTGGGAGGACACGCAAGCGGACGCGGCTCAGAGGAGGAAGGGTTGGATGACCTAGAACAAGACCCTACTTCTTTAGATCTAACTAATTCTACTTCCCTAGACTCGATAGACCCTAATCCTAACCTAGGAGAAAGGAGACCTAGTGGAAGGGAAGGAGCAGGGGACTCGTGCCCCTGGGATGAGGGTGGAGATAGGGTAGCATAATCTTCCACTGAAATCTCCATTTTGAATTTGACATTTTTTTTGGGAGATCAGCAGAGACTATACAGCAAGATGGAGGAGGCGGGAGCTGCATAGGGAATAGCTCGGGGAAGATGCAGTCAAAGAAGGGATCGGAAGATGAGAACCACATCTCGTGGAGTTGGGCATTGGGAGGAGGAGGAGTGAATAGAGTGGATAGATCAATGGGCGGGCAGTGCCCGCAAGCGCAAGGAACAAATAGAATCTCGGGCGGATCAACGAAGGATGGATTTACCATGATAGGAGGAAGACGGGGTAAGAACTCCCATTGCTGGAGGAGAGATTGAAAGCGGAAGGGAGACCAAGAAAAGACAATCGGCGAGCTCCCCTTCTCTCGTGGATCATCGACTGGCCGCTTCTTCGGTCTCCATTGCATGAGCTGAACCTCTTGCTTCTTCTGGTAGTCTTCTTCATGAAACAACCCCTGAAGGGCTTGACCATAATCAAGCATATCATCTTCTGGCCTTTTTAGTGCTGGCGGTGGACTGGCAATCGAACATACTGTATTTCTCTCTGACGGAGCTGGCTGCAGAGCTAATGTGCCGGGCTGGAGAGGCCCTCGGACAAAGTGTTGACGGTAGTCCCAGGTGAGTGGTCCAGAATCACCCATCATAGATAATGCGGTTTCTCGATAGCCAAGACCTCTCCTTCCCATCTTTCTCCCCTTGGGTTTGGGCTTGGTCATTCCTTGTAATTGTGCACCGAGGCCTCTCCCCGGTTGGTAGCCCAGTTTCAGTATAATGTTTCAGCCTTTTGAGTCTCGGATCTGGGGCTTCATCTTGATGTTAACTGGAGTAGTGATGGGCCTAGGAGGTGTATAAGCCCAAGGAAAGTTCAAATCCAGCACTGATATGACGGGTCGGCTGCTTGGCCAAAGTGTAGGAAGAATCTGTTCTGAAATGGTCTTAACCGATTGAACCGTGGACAAGCTCTTGACTTTGACGACCCTCCCTTGGAAAGGGAATTTGACGCACTGGTGTGCGGTGGAGGGTACGGCACCGAGTGTATCAATCCATGGACGACCCGAGATCGCCTTAAACATGGGGTCAATGTCCAGCACATAGAACTCCACGGGCATAGTGAGGGGCCCGAGCTCCACTTGAATAGTGACTACCCCGTGGCATGCTCTCCTCGAGTTGTCATATGCTGCTATAGTGGTGGGGGTAGGTCACAGTAGCCCTTCAGATATATTGCAAGCTCAGAGGGTACTGAGCGGGCATACATTAATTGAAGTCCCTGTGTCAACCAGTGCTGCCTCAATGCTGACCTTATTCAGAATAATTGTAATGCAGAGCGACATCTGCCGACCCTCTGGAGGTGCTAGCTCGGTTTCTGAGAATGTAATTGCCGGCCCATTAGAAATAGTTGCTAGTGCTGTTGGTAAGGTGTCAACTGCCATGTCCTCGCTGACCATCACCTTCTGTAAGAAATCCCTGAGAGCATCTTGATGAAGGGTGGACCTCTTGATAAGTTCCAGAACTAATATTTTGGCGGACACTCGGTCCAGATGATGTAGCAAGTCATACTGAGTTCCTGGTAGAGGTTCGGCCTCTTCTTGCTCGACTGTTGGCTGAGAGGACTGGGGATTGGAGGTAGTGGGGTAATTCCGATGGAACAACTTCCCACTTCTTATGGCGCAATTTTCCGCGGTGTCGGGAGATGATATTATTGGCCCGGTAGGGTGGATGAGCGGAATAGACTGCGTAGGAGAGGTGATTTGGTGGTAGGTAATGTTGGGGTTAACAAGAGATGGTGGCTGGATGAGTGGCGTGGGATGAGCGGAAGGTGGGGTGATGATGGGGGATGGTGCGGATGGTGGGAGGACGAGTGTAGGTAGGGTGACGTGCAGAGGATTGGATGAGGGGGTGGTTATGATCGTAGCGGGGGTAACTAATGGTGGGTATGATGGCGCTGTGGGTGGTGGTGGATTTGCTGGTGCGGGTGTGAATGGAAGGACAAGCGGAGAGGGTGTTAGGTGTGTAGGGAGGATAAATGAAGGAGTGAGGGGGTTGCGGTGGTTATGGTGGAGGGCCATTACTTGTGGTGCATTACCATCATCATCAAAAGACCACTCGGTGTTAGGAGCCGGGGGTTGGACTACATTGACTTGCGCCGGCACCGGCGGCTGAGGTTGTGGAGCGGGTGGATGGTTTGGCATCGGATTTTGATGGATCCCCAGATCCTGAACCTGCTGTGGTTGCTGCTGTTGCTACGGCTACTGCGGCTGCGGTGCTTGATGCTGCTGCACTTGCTGCCTCTGCGGTTGCCTTCTCTTTTCTTTAATCTCAACAATGGCCCTGTGCATTTCAGCCCAATCTATCCTCTGTCCTTCATGAAGATCATATACTAGGTCCCGGAATTGAAAACATCCTTCAATGGTATGTCCCGGTTACCTGTGGAACATACAATACTTCGTCTGATCAACGGCCGGATTCCAGTTGGGCCGTTCCAGAGGAAGCTGTATAGCATTAACCGACATAAGAGCCGAGAAAATATCCGTGAGGGTTTCTGGCAGTGGAGGATATTATGCCCTTTTGGGAGCCGGGCGTTTGTTATTTGGGTTGTTGTTATAGCCGTTGGGTGGAGGGACATTGTGGTATTGTGGGGGTTGTGGTGGTTGCTGTGGTGCGGCAAAGGTGTTTTATGGAATGGTGAAGGTGGGCGGAGGGTTTTGCGGAGTGATTTGGAAGTTCTGTGGAGCGGGATTTTGTGGAGTGCGGGGGTTTTGAGGGAAGCGGAAAGGTGCGTTTTGGAATGGAAAAGCAACGGCTTGAACCTGCTCATTCGTTTGGACCCCTTCTGTAACCGGCCCTTGTGGCTTTTTATGGTACTTGGGCTTTTGGTTTTCGAATAGAGAATGGATAGGGGAGTCCTTGAACTGAGTCTGAATAAAGCGCGCCTGGCTATATAGTTGGTGCATGTTGGCTATGTCGTTCATTGCCAGGATGTTTCGGAAGGTTGGAGTAGCATTTGAAATAAGTTGCTTGACCTTCTCTTCCTCCGGAATATGGTCGGGTACTCTTGTAGACACGCCAAAATTGACAATTTTTTGAGTATATTTCATATTGCCATGCGATGCCCCATTTGACCCCCAAATTAGCTTGTTTGAGTGGTTTTTCCCACTTTTCTTGAATTTCTCCTATTTTTCCCTAATTTCCTCCTTTTTCCTATTTTTCTGGATTTTTTGGGCATTTATCTCTATTCACGCCCTCATCAGGGGCGTGTTTTTGAAACACGACCTGATCTAGGGCGTGTCTTCCCATTTTATCTATTTCTCTCCCATTTTATCTATTTTTATGAATTTTCTGAATACGTGACCTGGATAAGGGCGTGTTTTAATTCACAACTTCGCTCAGGGCGTTTCTTAAAAAAGGACGCCTTGTGATGAGGGCGTCAATTCTTGGTGTTTGACCGACTTCCCCATTTAAAACTTGAAATTAACGCCCTTCCCAAGGGCGTGTTTTTAAGTAGTGACTTTGCTTGAGGCGTGTTTCACATTTTTCAAATATGGGAAGTTGTTATTTCTAAAAATGGTTATTGAAATTAACGCCCTTGTTCAGGGCGTGTTTTTAAAAGACGCCTTCTGTCAGGTCGTCAATTCTTGAATTGACGCCCTGATCCAGGTCGTGTTTCAGTTTTGTGTTCCGAACGAGCGCAGCCTTTTCCCAGAGAGTCCCTGCTTCGTTTGGGCTCTTGCCCATTCTTATCCTTTCCCTCCGTAAGACTCTTGCCTTCTTATCTCTTCATCCAATTCTATTTAACAGAGCCATTGGCTCTGTTAATGATTGGACTCCGGATTCTCTTCTTCTTCCGTTCTTCTTCTTCTTCTTCTTCTTCTTCCTCTGTCTTCTTCCTCTTCTTCTTCTTTCTTCTGTGTCTTCTGTCTCCTTCTCCTTCTTCTTCTGTCTTCTCCTTCTTCCGTTGTTTTTTTTCTTTACAGGAACCGAAGGTTGCATTGGCTAAGGAGGCTTCTTACGTTAACGCCTTCATCCATCTTTTGAGCTTCCTCCCTATCGAGCATCAAGCCAAAGGGGCCACAAACACGATTTTTATCTTATCTCCCCTTTATCTTTTATTTTCATAGTTCATAAATCATGCATGCATCATTGTTTTATTGATCTTTTCTCTCAATCACATTGAGATCTCCCCATAGTGCAACTCTTGCACACTTCCCTTATTTTTTTATTTGCATGCATCATACATCTCCCACCCTTTTGCATAGGAGTTTAAGGGCCAACACCCACAAGGTGTGTCTTGCACATCTTTTCATGCTCATCTTTCTATATAAGAATTTGATGCTACACACCATGTTCTAATTCAATTCTTTTGTGGTGTTTGTGTCTCTTTTTGCAAGGGTAATAATTAAAGAACTCTCTTCATCGGTCGGCCGATTGGAAGAGAAAGGAGCACCTACAATCAACCGCAATTTTTGAGGTATTTTGCGATCCTTTCCCTTATTATTTTTCCACTTGAGACCCTCGTGTCTCTGGCGATCACACACACTCCCCTTGTGCACCTCGTGCATATATTTTCCTCCATATTGATGATTATTGCATGTCTTTTCATTATATTTTCCTTAAGTGGATTTTAATTAGAATCTACAAATTGGCGATCACGGTGGGACTCTTTGTGTTCTCTTTATTACCCCTTTCCCCTTAGGCACCCGCGTGTGCCGTCTCCCCTATTGCACCCTCGGTGCGTCTCCTTTTGTGCCCCTCGGGCACCCTCCATTGGCTTTGCTTTCTTCCCTAAGTGATTTGCCATTTTGTTGTCTTTTCCTTAGAATCTCCACTTATTTAAAATTCTTGATAAGCATGCTTATCCTGTTGATTGCCTTATTTATGTGGTTGTGAGTGTGCCTGTTTAATATTTCTGGCCGTGCTTTCCTGAGGAATTAACGCCTCTGTCAGAGGCGCTTTTTCGATTTCACGCCCTAACGCAGGGTGTCTTATTCGTATTTTACGCCCTCTGACAGGGCGCCTTCCAGCATATCTCCTGATATTTCTGGTTTTATTACGCTGCCTGAGAATTCACGCCCTGTGCCAGGGCGTTTCTTTGTTGATTAGCGCCCCTCAATAAGGCGCTTCTTTGGATTTGACGCCCTCGGTCAAGGGCGTCCTTTCCCCTTATAGCGCCTCACCCTAAGGCGTGTTTTTACTGCCCCTGGCACCTCGCTTTGAGTCACGACAGTCACACTGTCGTGTCTTTGTTTAGTAGCGCCCCCTGCCAGGGCGTGTTTTTACTGTGGGTTTCCAGAACCCTTCCCGTGGGTGAGTTTTCATGATATTTCATATTGATTGATCATATTGTGTGGTTGGCCTGACTTCCCCTGTTGCATTCATTCTTTGCATTGGTTTGGGAGCCCCCTCCTCTTCATTAGGATCCACACACCCTCTTGGAATCGGGACGACCCTCCATTGAGCATTCCGTCTCTTTGGACTAGAAATCCCTTTTCCAAGCCTCTGTAAGTCCCCGCACCCGTGGATTCCCTCACGGACGCCGGGCAGGTTGTACCCTTTTGAAGTCCCGAGTTAGTTGGCCATATACGTGGTGAGAGAGGGTCCCTAGTTGGCATTAGAGTTCAAACCATATTGAAACTAGGTTCCCCCCTGTGTGAATCATTCAAAACTTTGATAAAAATTCATTAATTCACCAAGGTTTAAACAAATAAAAATCAAGGTAACCATTCCAACTTGTGTGTTTCTTTGCAAATTGTTTGCACATTATTTGGGTTGCATAATGGCTTACCATGATAAGAAAAACAACATGTTTAATTCAATTCATGAGGGTGATCAACCTAGTACATCCTATTCCCCTCAATTTCAACATGTTCATCAAAATTCTCACCATTCTTTCAAAGGGCCACGTCCTCATTCTTATGGTCATGCCCGACCTATGGGCAATGTCCAATTCAATGGTCCTTCAACTCAATTTCGAGCCACTACTCCCTCGGGATCCTCTCGTCCTAATGATGAGAAGGTCTCCCAGATCATTCATGCATTAGATCATCTTACCCCTCAACAGATCTAAGCCCTTAAGGCTGCCGTTGAGGGTACATCTCATGCATCTCTCCCTCCTTCCAATTCTATATGGGTGGCCCATCACCCACCTCCTTCCAATTCTATTCGGGTGGCCCATCACCCATCTCCCTCCAATTCTACACGGGTGGCCCATCACCCACCTCCTCCTTCCAATCCTGATCGGGTAGCCCATTACCCATCTCCTCATGTTCATTCTACTCGGGTGGCCCATCACCCGCCTCCTTCTATTCCTCCTCCCTCACGGCCCCAAGGCCCATTTATTCATTGCAATCCGGCCCATCCGGGTTCTTCTATGGGTCGGCCCATTAATCCACCTCCACGGCCTTTTTATACGGCCCCTCCTCCTTCAAGGCCCTGCCAACCTTCTGTTGTTCAGGTCACACCCCTCCAGCAAACTCTCCTCAATAAAATCACTTTGATGGAGGAACAATTAAAGAGGGTCACGGCTCCTCCTATTCCAGTCAATCCCCTTCATGCTTTCCTGGATGATATCACAAGATGGAGAAAGAATGGAAAGATAGGAGAGATGATTATGACTTCGGCATTTCAAGCAATCAAGAGCCGGCAATTGAAGAATCCAAGGCAGTGTACGATGATGATGAAGCTCCGCAGGCACCCCTTCCGAGTTTTCTTAATTTCCCGCTCCCTCCACTGTCATTTGATAAACCTCCTGCTCAGGATGAAACCATCCCTGATCCAACCCCTATTTATGAGACTAATTGGTGTTACGATGATGGGTCGATACTTCAATCACCCACACCGGCACATTGTAAGTCTCCTCCTATCCTTGACACCGCATACATTACACCTCCTCCAGTTACACCATTAACCTCCGCAACACTGGCCTCCCCCAAGCCTTCCACTATTAAACCTCCACCCGTTAAGCCATCTACCTCCACACCATTAGCCTCCGTCGAACCCACCATTGAACCTTCCCCAATTAACCTCCCATTACCGCCACCTCGGCCTTCCATTATCCCTTTAAAACCCACTTTGCCTATTCCACCATTTAACCCTTTACCCTTACCCATGGCTAATCCTGAGCAGGATCCACCCCTTTTTGCACCCGAGCCAATCCCAACTGCTTCCGAGCAAAGGGAGAAACTCGACGTGTTTGAACCCCCGCTTACGCTCACCCATTTGCCTACGCTTTCCATCATGCCTCCACCATTCATGGAGCCTTCCGCCTCCGCTTCACCTCCCCTTACTACTCGGAATGGGGGGCCTTCTACAAGCACAGGTGCCGAAGATAATCAAGAGCCGGGCAGCAAGGATTTGGCCGTGCCATTCAAGATGCAAGAATTCATTTGCCGGATGCCAATCCGGGTTATTGTGCCAATCACGGCCGAAGAAGTCAAGTCGCCGCCATGCCGGGCGTTGATGCCGTCTAAGGGCCGGGCAGGGCACCCCTTGTTCCAATTTCCGAATTTCGAATTCATTATTCCTTACAAGGGGCGAATGCCCATTTTGCTCAACTTTCCATATATACCACATTCAATGGGCAACACGATGCTTCCCGTTCCAACTCTCCAACTCCCTCACATTGTTGATCTTTGCCTTCAAAGGGGGTTGCCACTTATTGAAGCTCCTTTTATTGGGCCAATTGGCTGTATTCTTTCACTGCCGTGGAGGGGCAGTTATCTTGATGCCGAAAGGCCTTCCGCTATTTCATCCACCTTCTTGTCTATCACATCTTTTACATGGGCCATTCCCAGGGTTAGGAGGAGGATCTCGTCCTCTCGCCCTTCATATTCTCACATTCTTCATATTCTTTGCATTTCATGCATTCATCGCATCCATCCCATTGCATGCATTTGCACCTCCTGCTTCCCGGGTTTCCAAACCCGTATCTTCCCCGCCTTCCGGCACCTCTGGATATTCCGCATTTTCCATCTTATTCATCTCCATCCTCGGGATCTGTGGGTCCCATTACATTGCTCGGGCGTTGTCCCCTCCCCAATCTCTTCTCAGGGCATCGCGTCCCTTTTCAGCTCTTGCATCCGGACCATCCGGATTTCTCCCTTGTTCTCCCAGGGCATCGCGCCCCTTTCCACCTTATTCTTCCGGAACCTCCGGACTTTCCCCTCGGGCACGACGCCCCTTTCCACCTTTTTCATTTTCTTCCTCCGAAACCTCCGGACTTTCCCTTTGGGCACGACGCCCCTCTCCACCTTTTTTATTTTCCTCCGGAACCTCCGGACTTTTCCCTCGGGCACGACGCCCCTTTCCACCTTCTCCTTCCTGATTTCATTCCTCCGGAACCTCCGGATTTTTCTCTCCTTCCAGGGCATCGTGACCCTCCTGATTTCATTCCTCCGGAACTTCCAGATTCTCTATCTTATTCTTTATATCTTTTTCCAGGGCATGACGCCCCTTTCCATTTGCTTCCTCCGGAACCTCCGGACCCTCCATCTTTCTTCCGATTCATCTTTCTAATCTTCCTGAACATCACATCCTTCATTTTCTTCTTCCTTTTCCATCATCTTTTTCCCTATTTTGTCTCAGGGCATCGCGTCCCTTCTTTTGTCATCCCTCCGGAGCCTCCGGATGATTTCTCCTCTCACGATTCTCCTCTGCCTCCGGACCCTCCGGATCCGCCTCTTTCTATCTACCAATTTCTTCTTCTAATTCCTCCTGATTCTGAGTCCGACCCAACTTCTTCCACATCCACTGCCTTGGGCATCTGCCCTTTCTCCCACTGCTTTCGAGGCTTTAGTCATCATTCCTCCTTCTAATTCTCCTCTCCTTCTGTAGACTGTTCCATGTGATCAGGGTCTCCACGCCTTAGCAAGGGAGTTCTAGCCCTCGCCTCTTTTCCTTTTTTTCCTTATTCGTCTGAGTCTGGTCTTGGCACCACTCCTTCTTGTTAAGCCACTTTCAATCCTTTGCTTCCAATCCTTTATCTGCCTAAGAGGACTATCCCACGATGATCAACCTCTCGCTGACAGCTGCTTTAACAAAGGTTGTAAGGTAACATATTGGCGTAAGTAAGCATTTATATGATATCATTACCTCATTACTTCACGCATGATTTTCAAAATGAAGTGCTTCCTAACAAGATTAAGAGTGGTGTTTTAGATCTTTATCTTAGGCTTTTGTTAAATTAAATCATTGTTAAAAGAGTCTTTAGGCTTGCTTATGCAGCACCTTGGTTAATAAGAACCCCGCGCTGGGAATTCAACATTCTCTCCCTGCTTGTTAAGATCAACCCTCAGCTGGGCACCTCACACACTTCACGGCGTCCTTAGCCGGCTCCTTTGGTTAAACACCGTTGCTACCTTGGCCATGCCATGAGTATATCTGAAAGTCTTTTCTCTTCTTTACTCGGCCACGTGCAGGGGCAAGAGGTTGACGGATGAGATGACCAACCTTGGTAATCCCCAATACGAGAGGAGTCTCAAATAGGGGCAGTCTTGACCCAAACTAAATATGAATTTCATGATATACATTTCGCCAAAAGGGCTATTATGAAAATCAAGTCAAAATTTCGATAAAAGCAAAAGTATGAATTATGGCATGACAAGAGTGGCAAAGTCCCCGCAGGGAAAATCCTGGTCGTATGCATGTCAAGGGTCTAAAAATCAAAGGCAAAAGCCCCGGCGCAACAGACTACCTCTTTGAGGGAACACCTTGGAAGAATTCAAGTCCCGACATCTCCCATCCTGCATAAAGCTTATCTCCAATTATTCTTCTCTTTTCCCTCCAAGACCGAATGTTTCTCGGGTATGGCCTTGGTAGGGGCACCGTTGATCAAAGACGGTCGGTTATAGGATGCCACTTTCAATGCACGTCCAGCTTTGGGCAGTTTTAGCGAAAAGGGAAGGAACAAGGACCCCTAGTCAGTGGTTCAAAACAACCCTTTGATGCTGCATTAACAATGTCTAAGCCAAAATTCAAAAAAAATTGAATATTTCCCGATCAAAATCCCAACATTAAAACTCATAAAAATTTGCATATTCCAAAACTCATAAAAATTTGCATATTCCAAAACTCATAAAAATTTGCATATTCCAAAACTCATAAAAATTTACATATTTCCAAAATCCAAAAAATTACATTGTATTTTCTGATGGTGTTTTGCAGGAACAGCTTTGCAGAGACCAAAAGCACGGGATGAGTCCTATCTCCACTCATTGCTATCAATCTATTGATTCTCCCGATATTCTCATGACATGTCACCCTGGGCATTTCTGGTTATCACCTCCTTATATCATTTTGGTTATATCTCCTGATTATCATTCTGATTATTCATCTCCAGATCTTTCAATCAACTCCTGCTCGTTTCATCTGATTACTCCGCCGATGGGCATTATCAGATCCTGATTATTTAACTCCAAAACTTGATTAGCCAGATTGTCATCCTCATGACAAACAACAAATAATGATGCTTTGCTATGCCATGATTTGACTTATGCTGTTCATGATATATGCTATGATTGGTTGCTTTGATTCATGCTATGCATGCTATGATTAAATACCTTATTCATTGCTTGTTATATCTTGGCTAATGAATTTTTGAGCGCAGGAAGAGGCTCTTGGTCCCGCCGGCAGGGCATCATCATCCAAGCCCCACGGTGTTTGCACATTATTGCACCTCATTTCTCAGTTCCCCTATGCTTATTGTTATCACCATCTCCTGTATGCATTTTACTATATGTTACATATGCTACTAGATTATATCAAGGACCTTGTGGCTTTGGTAAATCTGGAATTTGAGTTCCCCTTCATCAAAAACGATGACGATTCCAGAGGCATCTTAGTCATACGGATAGGCCGTTGAGCCGTCCGAGACTGGGGACGATGGTTCCTTTTTATAAGTTGGTGCGTGGATAAACGGACTTCGGCTTAGTATCAGCTCGTGAAATCGGTTTCTTGACTCAGTCTTGGCAGCTTAGCAATATTATCCTTGATTATCTTATATTTTCATTTGATTTAATTTTTCCTTTTAACCCCAGTATGCATTCATGTAGGAATTTGAAATAATTGTTGAAAAATCATTCTGATGAGCTGACTTTGAGGGTTGAAGTTGATCTTAATCTTTCCAGATATGAGATATTCCATACCGGATTGAATCTTCAGTTCGTTTTGTCGCCGTTTTGGGTCATTTTCTCGAAAGCTCCTTGTTTGGATTTTTATCATCTTATTTCAATCCTTTCCTTTGATCCACCTTGACTGCAGCACGTCCACTGGCTGGTAACCGCTCCCCAATGGTGAAACTTACAGGTTTGTGACCTGAGGTACTTCCACCGCGCTGGAAGTTGATCATTTATTTTATCTTCTTCGTGCACCGCGTGCACATCTCCCCTTTTATCCAAACATTGTTGATTTCATTGAATTTCCCGAGATTTACTTCATCTCGTGCTTTTGATTTGATTCTCATCAAGTGATGTTGATTGCGTGTCTCATCACACCTTGGCATCTACTTTTCAGTTTGCTACGCTCCCTTGCAAAGCAGACGCCAAGGCGGGGCAGCTGTAGACACGCCAAAATTGACATTTTTTTGAGTATATTTCATATTGCCATGCGATGCCCCATTTGACCCCCAAATTAGCTTGTTTGAGTGGTTTTTCCCACTTTTATTAAATTTCTCCCATTTTTCCCTAATTTCCTCCTTTTTCCTATTTTTCTGGATTTTCTGGGCATTTATCTCTATTCACGCCCTCATCAGGGGCGTGTTTTTGAAACACGACCTGATCTAGGGCGTGTCTTCCTATTTTATCTATTTCTCTCCCATTTTATCTATTTCTCTCCCATTTTATCTATTTTTATGAATTTTTTGAATACGTGACCTGGATAAGGGCGTGTTTTAATTCACAACTTCGCTCAGGGTGTTTCTTAAAAAAGGACGCCCTGTGATGAGGGCGTCAATTCTTGGTGTTTGACCGACTTCCCCATTTAAAACTTGAAATTAACGCCCTTCCCAAGGGCGTGTTTTTAAGTAGTGACTTTGCTTGAGGCGTGTTTCACATTTTTCAAATATGGGAAGTTGTTATTTCTAAAAATGGTTATTGAAATTAACGCCCTTGTTCAGGGCGTGTTTTTAAAAGACGCCTTCTGTCAGGTCGTCAATTCTTGAATTGACGCCCTGATCCAGGTCGTGTTTCAGTTTTGTGTTCCGAACGAGCGCAGCGTTTCCCCAGAGAGTCCCTACTTCGTTTGGGCTCTTGCCCATTCTTATCCTTTCCCTCCGTAGGACTCTTGCCTTCTTATCTCTTCATCCAATTCTATTTAACAGAGCCATTGGCTCTGTTAATCGTTGGACTCCGGATTTTCTTCTTCTTCCGTTCTTCTTCTTCTTCTTCTTCCTCTATCTTCTTCTTCTTCCTCTGTCTTCTTCCTCTTCTTCTTCTTTCTTCTGTGTCTTCTGTCTCCTTCTCCTTCTTCTTCTGTCTTCTCCTTCTTCTGTTGTTTTTTTTCTTTACAGGAACTGAAGGTGGCATTGGCTAAGGAGGCTTCTCACGTTGACATCTTCATCTCTTTTGAAGTTTCTCCCCATCGAGCATCAAGCCAAAGGGGCCACAAACAAGATTTTTATCTTATCTCCCCTTTATCTTTTATTTTCATAGTTCATAAATCATGCATGCATCATTGTTTTATTGATCTTTTCTCTCAATCACATTGAGATCTCCCCATAGTGCAACTCTTGCACACTTCCCTTATTTTTTTATTTGCATGCATCATACATCTCCCACCCTTTTGCATAGGGGTTTAAGGGCCAACACCCACAAGGTGTGTCTTGCACATCTTTTCATGCTCATCTTTCTATACAAGAATTTGATGCTACACACCATGTTCTAATTCAATTCTTTTGTGGTGTTTGTGTCTCTTTTTGCAAGGGTAATAATTAAAGAACTCTCTTCATCGGCCGACCGATTGGAAGAGAAAGGAGCACCTACAATCAACCGTAATTTTTGAGGTATTTTGCGATCCTTTCCCTTATTATTTTTCCACTTGAGACCCTCGTGTCTCTGGGGATCACACACACTCCCCTTGTGCACCTCGTGCATATATTTTCCTCCATATTGATGATTATTGCATGTCTTTTCATTATATTTTCCTTAAGTGAATTTTAATTAGAATCTACAACTCTAGCGGCCATCTGCCTCCACCTATCTGCATAAGTGGCAAACTCCTCATCTGTTTTCATCTTTTCGGCCACCAGATCTGTGAAAGAATATTCCGAGCCGACCCGGTCTTGAAACCGCTGAATAAACTTGTCTTTTACTACCTTAAAGCTCTCCGCTTCTTCCAATGGCAGCGAATAAAACCATTCCAGTGCAACACCATCCAATGATCGGCGGAATAAATACGCCATAAGACGATCATCATATTGGAATTGCGCCGATTCATATAAGAAATCCCTTACGTGAATAAAGGGATTGCCGTTCCCGTCATATTTTCTATAATTGGGGAGCTCAGACTGGGGAGGGAACCGGATGTTCTGGAAACTGGGAACAGGAACATCGGCCAAGGATTGTGGGCCAACCCATTTCTGGAGGAAGTCGAGTTGTTGTTGCATGGTGGCCCATTTATCAAGCAATTCCTGCTCTCGGGATGGAGCAGGGGTAGCAAGAGATGATGCTTGAAGTTGAGGAGCAGAGGGGTGAATTGTAGTAGGAGGTGGGAGCCCATAAGAAGGAGCCGAAGGATAAGCGGCCGACATAGGGGGTCCATAAGAAGGATATTGGGTCTGAGATTGACCCAGATTGGAGTGGGCTTGGACCACCCCTGACTGAGGGTGCAGAGAATCGGAGGGACCCAGCAGGACTTGTGGAACAAGTGGGCTAGACAAGTGATGATCCCCTGAACGAAAGAGGGGATAGGAGACTTCCCCTTGTCAAAAGATTGCTGGGCCGAAGTAGAAGATTGGCCCGTTTCCACGCCAGCGAAGGTGATGGTCCGGGGTTGGACCGGAGTAAGATTAATCGGAGTGGGCTGGATGGAGGGCCCAACAATTCTAGATGGGTCGAAAGAGAAACTAGATTGACCTTGCATGATTATAAGAGGGGAGATATTGGACCCTTTCATGGCCTGATAGACAGTTTGGAGTTGGGCCGGATCCAATTGGGCCATCATCTGGAGAATGGAACCCGCAGAAGGAGTGGAGAAGGAAGGGGTAGCTTGACCACCTTCGATGGGAGTGGAGGATGGAAGAGGGGATATCCCCTCTCCGGAAGAAAAGGAGGTAACCCTAGGAGGGTTTTCAAGGAGCCCTTGAGGAAGAGAGTCCTCTTGGGAACGGGGAGGATTGAAGGAAGCCATGGCGGATTCGAAAAGAGGGTTCGAGTAGAAATTGGAGAATGAGTTGACCCTAGGAGGTGCTTCCAACTGACGAAAATAACTCCACATGCAACGAACAACCTTAACAAGATGCAAACAACACAACACCAACACGCAATGAGCAACCAAACTTAGACGATTTATCACAAAGATATAAGTAGCAAGAGATGAAGACACTCAAAGCCAACCAAGTTGTTTAATATGATGCTTCAAGATTCTTATGATTTCTCCTTTGGAACTTTAGTGGATGGATTAATATGAGCTCTCAACAATAGGTTCCTGACGGGAGATGGATGTAAAGCTTGGTTTGACTCTAAGTGTGACCACTCTTCACTTATGCAACCCTAGACACGGGGTGGAAAAGGTACAACCGGCCCGGCGTCCGTGTGGGAATCCACGACTCGCGGGGACTTATGGAGGTCCCTGGTGTGATTTCCTAGTCGGCCCCAAGGAATATGGAGACGAGAGGTCCGCACACCAAGGTAGGAAAATGCAATCTAATGTATGAAAGTATGAATGAACCTATGTGCACCAGGGTGCATGCAAAATCTAGCCTAGAATTTAGCAAACAATTATGCACACAATGATGTAAATATGCAGAACAGCCAATGAGGAAGTCAGATATCACCCATGCAAGGAAATCACAGCAGAAACTACGGAAAGAAATGCACTTCGGGATGCGTACCTGTCTGGAGTATAACGGTCTATAGACCCTGTGTCAGAATAAAATAACGGTCGAATGCCAGACCGCCAGAAGAAATATAACGCAGAGCACCAGGACCGTCGGATGAGCCAGAGGACCAAAAACAAACCAGAAATAAAAGGGAAATCCGTGAACAGCCCGCACACAGGATCAGGCGTATAACGGTCTAGCGCCCCTGCGTCAGAATGGAGTAACGCAGAGACATAGGGCCGTCAGAACACCCAGAGAACCAGAAACGAGATGAAATAAGAGGGAAATCCGAGGGAAATCAAACAAGGAAATGATGGCAGGTTTAAACAAGATCAAGACATGATTGGCACAAGTTGTCCCACCGTGATTGCCAAAAAATTATCTGTTGATTTGTTTTGCTTCTCTTCTTCCTTTTATTTTATGTGCAATAAAGATGATAAGCAAAAATCAAAGATCTCAATCAACCCAAGGACATGCGAACCATGAACCTAGGCAACCAGAACAAGCTCTAGCATGGGCATGCTATCTCAATCATCAAACTAAACTAAGGAAATAAAGAAAAACACACGCCGGGCGTGGAGCAAAAGCAAATAAAAACACACCGCAAGGGTGGAGCAAGGAAAGAGAATAAGAGATATGAGAGAGAAAGAGAAAGTTAATGCCCAATACCAAGAAAGAATGTGATCGCCACCAAAGTAGAAACAAGCCAAAGACTTGAAAATACCTTGGAAATAGGTGGATGAAGCACCCGCCCACGGGAGAGAGAAAATTAGGGAAATCTACAGATCAACAGAATGTAACGGCCGAAAGTCCACGCGTCACTTAGAAGTGACGGTCTCTCGATGAACCGCTATATGAATCTGACGTGCCTCTACAAGACCGTCAGAATACCTGCAGTAGCAAAGTGAATCCTTTTAACTCCAACTCTTCCAGCCGGCTAGAAGACTTGGGCCTCGTTTTAATGAACCTGTAAACCTACCGAGAACGTGAAAACAAGAACAAAACAACCCAAATTAGCCCTTTCAACAATATAGCATCAATTCTTCAATAAACACAATATCATCAAAAGGAAAGGGAAATACCGGGAAGGTTTTGGTTTTTTAACCCCTCTGGGCATTTTAAAAGATTGGGAGGATGTTTAGAATGATGAAAACTAGTGAAAAACGTGGAGAAAGGAGAGGGACAATGCTTTTGATGAAAGGGAGATGAGGAAGAACACAATATGTAATGATGAACTTGGAAACTCAAAGGAACGAATACTCCCTTCACCGCGAAGCAGATGAACGTGAAAGACAATTCTCCTTGATTGGATGTAGCTCCAGAAAGCGGCAGCACTTCGACGCAAACTCCAGATTTTCCTCCCTCGGGCCATGAAGTTAAGGGTGCTATTTATAGACCCTCAAATTCTCCGGTCGAGTAGAGGATAATCCAGCAAGATAAAAAGATAACTCTTAGCAAATCCTTGAAGATGATATCACCAAGAGTCCATAGAAATAAACAGAAGGTTCTGAGGATCAGATTTGGAAGAGAAATCAACAAATCAAACTCTTATCTCGACCACGGAGTAGCAGAGAAAAGGCCTGAACTGCCAGGACTCTCTGTTAGATGTAACGGCTACTCGACAGACCGCCACATGAAATTAACGCGCCGGGGAACGTTCGTTACATTTAACCTTATCTCAAAAGAGATAAGATCAACAGGAAGAAGATCAAACAAGTTGGACTCTCGAAGGAAAGTAACGGCCAAGGCTGGACGCGTTGGAATAAATAACGGCTGCACAATAGACCGTTATATTCAACGGATAAGCAAGAGGATAAGCTTTAGAACAAAGGTCTCAAACTTTAGGACTCTTCAATAAGTAACGGCCCAGGGATCATGCGTTATATGAAAGTAACGCCCCCAGTGAGGACCGTTATTAACAATGAGGATCAAAATTGATAAGACTTTGCTAAGCTTCATCGAACAAGGAACCACACTCAACCAAGGAGAGAAGACCCAAGAAACAGGCTTCAAACTGATCAAGGAGACTCGATGAAGAGTGAGCAACTCGGAGCATCATATGGATAGAACAAGGAGATGACCCAACTTATCGGTCATAAAACGGGTGTCAACAGTGTCAAGTCTACAAGCTCGTCCCGAGGATGACGGAGACTGAACACACCAAGAACCAGGTCCAAGGAACAACAGTTCCAAGGAAGAATGGTAACTACGGACATAGGACCGCAGTACCACAACTACGAGTAACTAGTCAGGGTCACGCCCGTCGACGCAAGTCCTCAGTCCCTGACCACGTGTGCACACACTGACCACTACCTAGGTCAGGCCTCTAGCTAGTATTCCCCTCGGTAGGATGCTACCGTTGGCCGGGGCCCACGGAACTAGCTTAAAAACTGTATAATGGGAAACACCCCTCCACCACTCCCGGTGGGTCGGTACTCAAGACCTAGGGCTACGACTAGTGGAGGCTCACAAGGCACAACTCAGAAACACAGGTGCTAAAGCACAGACAGTCAAAGAAAGCCATGTCTCGCGCATCACAAAGCACCCAGACAGCTAACCAACTTCTGATAGACTCAGAACCAGGCAACTAGACCTACCACGTAACGATCCTTGAGTCAGACGACTCAGAGGCAAGATCGTCATAGACAGCGGAACAAGTCGCCAATCGGTCTAATCCTAAGCCACAAGAAACGACACTCCGCAAGAAACGACTCACGGAGACCTGAGGAAACGCCGAAGACCCACAGCACACTTCTGGACACGCAACCCAAGGTAACATAGCACCTCGAGGCATCCAAAACCAGTGTCTCGGATTGGACAGAATCGCCAAGACACCGACACACAAGGTCGCCTGTCAACCCCTGGGTTACCTCGGGTTGACCGGAACCCGACCAAAGACATACAAAAGTAGGATAGAGAATCCTATCACAAGCAAGAAGACTCTTGGCCACCTTACAACGTAATCTTTAGCCCTCATAGGATGTCAAGAGACATCCACGGGAGAACGGGCAGACCACAAGGCCAAGCCAAGACAAGCAGAAACCGAAAGAACGGAAATCGGAGCACAAGGCATGTAACGCACCACCCTTAGACCGTTACATGAACGTGACGCTCTAAGCCTAGTCCGTTACACTCCACGTGACGGTCGGGGGAGAAGCCGTCACACACACCGCCCTAACCAACTCTAGAAACGCAAAGGCACGTAACGGCCAACACCGGGCGCGTTACATCGACCTGACGCGCCCGACCGGGGTCGTCAGGGCCAACAACCCTCAAACTCAAAACACACTCAGACCATGTAACACGCTAGACCAGGCGCGTTACGGCCACCTAACGTGGAAACACAAGCGCGTCTGGGCCAACAGGCGCAAGCCAAAAACAACTGGCTGAGAGGCATGTAACGGTCCCGACCGGACGCGTTACAAACACCTAACGCGCGGGGGCACGGCCATTATAGACAACGACGCAACCACCCAAACTCAACCAAATCAGCATGTAACGGTCCATCACGGACGCGTTACACAGGCCTAACGCACAGGGGCATGACCGTTAGAATCAATAGGCACAGCCACCCAAACTCGGCCAAAACGAAGTGTAACGGCCTCGGGCAGGCACGTTACACACACCTAACGCACAGGGACACAGCCGTTAGGCGAACCGACTCAAATGGTCAAAGTCAGTCAACCAGAATGTAACGGCCTGGGGCAGGCGCGTTACACTCACCTGACGCACGGGGGTCAAGCGCGTTAGAGGAACCGACTTAACCCAGACATAAAACGATAAAATAGGCGTAACGCGTCGCACCAGACATGTCAGGGTGCTGTGACGCACCACCCCTGGGCCGTCACACTCCCAAAGCCAAAAAGACTAAAAATCACCCAGACGCTGTGACGGTCTATCGTAGGGCCGTCAGGGCCATGTAACGGTCCCTGGAACGACCGCTACACCAGTCACGGCGGGAAAACAGAGGGTTGGCCAAATCGGCCCAATCCACACCCCATTCACGCCGAAGCGCAGGGGAAACAATCCTCGATGATGAAAAACCACATAAGGAGGCTAAAAAGCCCACATGCACGGGTTAAAACGCTAGATCGGGGGGATTTTAACAAATCGACCCTAAAAGAGTCACCGAGGTTCCCGGACTCTTACCGGCCTCGAATGACCACCGATCAACACGAAACTAGCATGAATGGGATCCTAACATCCCCACGGTCAATTCAACACTAACCGAGCTACAAATGGTTGCCGTTTTCCGACGAACCCTACAAAACCCAAAAATTACGATTTAGGCTAAACAAGCCCAAACTCGACCGTTTCCGAGCCAAACGACGTGCAATGGCAGGGAAAACGGAGAGGAAGAAGTGAGGAGCCATCACCCTACCTCCACCGAAGAATCCGTGCCCCGAAGGGACTAAACCGCGTCGAAAACCACGTCGCGAGCTTAAACATCAGCTTTGAATCCACCGTTCGGGATCGCGCCAAAACCATTCTGATACTTGCTCCGTCGCGCACCCAGCCAGCTCCACAGCATCCCCAACACTCGCTCCTAGGTCCTCCGCCTGCAGCCAGAGCCGAGGAAGGCGAAACAGGAGAGAAACGGGAGAGAGAGACGACGGCGGTGAAATGAGATGGGAGGAGATTGGAAAGAAAAGAAAAAGGAAAAGAAATTAGGAATTTTCCTAATATCTGAAAAAATCCGATTTCTGGCCCTATCTCCGAAAAATACGTAAAAATAGTCGAAACGACCGGCTCGACGAGTACATCGTCGTTGTAGTATCCACGAGTCGAGGAACTGACAAGTAAACTCACCGTAGGGTTCCGTAACTAGTACGAGAGAAAAACCCACACAGATCGTAAAACTCAACTCGGAAGCCACCAAAGCGAACCGAAACTCACCGAAACCAATCTAGAAGATCCAATGAAGATCCAGCAAGACCTACCAAGGATCCAGGGCATTACATCCTCCCCTCCTTTAAGAAATTTCACCCTCGAAATTAAGGACTAACAAAGGAGAAGCAGGGAAGAACAACCCAACAACACCACCACGGAAACAACACCAATCTCGAGAAACACAGCTCAGAGGAATATTGTCAGACCACAATCACGAGCACACGCTCTGGATCGAGCATGACACAAGTGGACACAAGTCTGACACCTCCGAAACAAGGCAACGTCGTTTATGTCTCGCAGGGAAAGAGACACGACTGCCACAACAACAAACAACCAACCGAGAAACACAACGGCAGCACGGCAAGCGATAGCTTACACGAGGAGACACAATCTTGTCAGCTGACAGCTCGACCACATCATCAGCTCTAGTGCCAAAGGTGACAAGGAACACCTGGCACACAGGACACCAATGACAACAGCAGTACCGGATCACAAACACAATCGAGTCAGTCCTCATTCAGATATTACATCGGACCGAGTCGCTAGCTAACTCTAGGGAAAAAGAGTATAGCAAGGCTAACCGACAAGACCATGGTCCAAGACAGAAACACAACATCATAGAGAATCAACGCCAAAACAACAACAACAACAGTAGCAAAGCACAAGGAAAAGCACTAACCTCAACTTACCTTCACATCCCAAAAATGATAAATGAGCCTTCACCATACATCGGCCGCTGGACACGGCACGACAACTACGGTACGTGACAACTCTTAACACCATCATGGACTCCAAAGCCAAGCAACCGTATAGCAGAGAGCAGATCAGGCTCAAAACAAAGCTGTCCACACTTAAGCAGACACAGGACAAAGGCATCACTAAGGCAGCAATTCCAAGGTAAACCTCGAAAAGATTCCACCAGAAGGGACGAGAAGCAGGAAGCTCAATCACGAAAGCTCACCAGGAAGGGAAAATCCTAGCTTGCCTAAGCAACTTCTCCAACATTGAATCTAATCGAGCACTTCAACAGAAGCAAGACACATCATGAGCTGAACAGACTCAAGCCGGGACGACCAAGACAACGTGAGAACGTGTACGATCATCAAACCAAGGCCAAAGGTCAACAGCAACCTGAACAACTTACAAGAAAACTCTCAAACAACGTACCGTAGGTTCAAGCCTTCCGGCGAACACTGCCAAGTACAACATGATCGAGACAAACACCACGGCGAAAAGGAAACACCTCGTCACATCCTGACGAGAGCAGGACCATCTCGTACAGTGCCAGAACAGCACGCACAAGACAACACACAGAAAACAAAGCGACAAAAATCGCAAACCGAAGCCAGCTGAAGACTATACTGGACTTTCACGACTCTGGATACAGTATATCTTGGATTCCCATGTACTTCACACAACAATGCTCCGATAGCTCAGAAAAGAACTCCGAACATCTCAGAACACTGCTCTGATACCAAGCTGTAGCGACCCGGATTCTGGATACCCGGCATACCCGGTAGGACTACCAGATACACGTGATATCACTTGGAACCCGCGAGGCCTCCCAAGAGCGGGAAAGCTCCGAAGGGAAAAAGGCATGTGTAAAGTACATTGAAGCCACAGAGATATAACAGGAGCAATTAAATTTCATTAGATCGGTTTGCTAAAGTAGCAAAAATATAATTACTTTTTAATTAACAGTTTCAAATTAACAATTATAACCCAGAGTCAGTCCAAAGCTAAAGACAACAAGTCTAGCACAGTACAGTCGACAGAAAGGAAAGACGTACCAAGAAGTCGGGGGAGGCTCGACGCAGGTATAGCTGGCAGCAACAGCACGTAATGAGCACGCACACCAGGAACCACGGGGAAGCAGAACGAACAACGCCACCCCACTTGAAAAGTAGGGGTGAGCCACATCTCACTGGCTCAGTAGGGGTCACGTGGATCTCCACTGAAAAACACGCAGTAACACGGAACAACGAAAACAGCAGGTGTAGTAAAGCAGGAAACTACGCTACAAAGCTGTAAAACTACGCTACAAGCAGTAGTAAGGGAACAGACGGGAAGTAGGAGTAGGGAGCAAGTAAGACAGGGGGAGAAACCCGCGCCAGACAAGCGGCGGCCGAACTAACCTCGGCACCCCAAACTACTCCAAGCAAGACTAACGGAAGGTCAATCCTGAACTCACATGGTCGGGCCTTACCATCCCTTCATCCAGAAAGCAAGCCAAACAACAGGCAAAGACTAGGAAAGACCTAGACAAATGACACAAACAAATACGACCAGAGCATCGTACACACTGCCCCACGCACGACCAGAACGTCATGCAGGCGACAGGACACTGACCTCGAGCACAGCCACAGAAAGGCTAACCCATGAAGGTCACGACACACAAGAAACGACAAGTGACACGAGAGTCACCGGCCAAGAAACGCCGGGAGTCTCAGCCACGAGAAACACCGAAAGTCACAGGCCAAGCGATAGGAGCACCCTCACACTAGAAGAACAGCCAGATGCGCCCACTGACGTCTTACACTGCACCACAAGTGTCAAGTCTACAAGCTCGTCCTGAGGACGACGGAGACTGAACACACCAAGAACCAGGTCCAAGGAACAACAATTCCAAGGAAGAACGGTAACTACGGACACAGGACCGCAGTACCACAACTAAGAGTAACTAGTCAGGGTCACGCCCGTCGACGCAAGTCCTCAGTCCCTGACCACGTGTGCACACACTGACCACTACCTAGGTCAGGCCTCTAGCTAGTATTCCCCTCGGTAGGACGCTACCGTTAGCCGGGGCCCACGGAACTAGCTTAAAAACCGTATAACGGGAAACACCTCTTCACCACTCCCGGTGGGTCGGTACTCAAGACCTAAGGCTACGACTAGTAGAGGCTCACAAGGCACAACTCAGAAACACAGGTGCTAAAGCACAGACAGTCAAAGAAAGCCCTATCTCGCGCATCACAAAGCACCCAGGCAGCTAACCAACTATCGACAGACTCAGGACCAGGCAACTAGACCTACCACGTAACGATCCTTGAGTCAGACGACTCAGAGGCAAGATCGTCACAGACAGCGGAACAAGCCGCCAATCGGTCTAATCCTAAGCCACAAGAAACGACACTCCACAGGAAATGACTCACGGAGACCTGAGGGAACGCCGAAGACCCTCAACACACGTCTGGACACATAACCCAAGGTAACACAACACCTCGAGGCATCCAGAACCAGTGTCTCGGATTGGATAGAACCGCCAAGACACCCACACACAAGGTCGCCTGTCAACCCCTGGGTTACCCCGGGTTGACCGGAACCCGACCAAAGACATACAAAAGTAGGATAGAGAATCCTACCACAAGCAAGAAGACTCCTGGCCACCTTACAACGTAGTCTTTAGCCCTCATAGGACGTCAAGAGACATTCACGGGACAACGGGCAGACCACAAGGCCAAGCCAAGACAAGCAGAAACCGAAAGAACGGAAATCGGAGCACAAGGCATGTAACGCACCACCCTTAGACCGTTACATGAACGTGACAGTATAAGCCTAGGCCGTTACACTCCACGTGATGGTCGGGGGAGAAGCCGTCACATACACCACCCTGACCAACTCTAGAAACACAAAGGCACGTAACGGCCAGCACCGGGCGCGTTACATCGACCTGACGCGCCCGACCGGGGCCGTCAGGGCCAACAACCCTCAAACTCAAAACACACTCGGACCATGTAACGCGCTAGACCAGGCGCGTTACGGCCACCTAACGCGGCAACACAAGCGCGTCAGGGCCAACAGGCACAAGCCAAAAACAACTGGCTGAGAGGCATGTAACGGTCCCGACCGGACGCGTTACAAACACCTAACGCGCGGGGGCGCGGCCGTTAGAGACAACGACGCAACCACCCTAACTCAGCCAAAACAGCATGTAACGGTCCATCACGGACGCGTTACACAGGCCTAACGCACAGGGGCATGACTGTTAGAATCAATAGGCACAGCCACCCAAACTCGGCCAAAACAAAGTGTAACGGCCTCGGGCAGGCGCGTTACACACATCTAACGCACAGGGACACAGCCGTTAGGCGAACCGACTCAAATGGTCAAAGTCAGTCAACCAGAATGTAATGGCCTGGGGCAGGCGCGTTACACTTACCTGACGCACGGGGTCAAGCGCGTCAGAGGAACCGACTTAACCCAGACATAAAACGACAAAATAGGCGTAACGCGTCGCACCAGACGCGTTAGGGTGCTGTGACGCGCCACCCCTAGGCCGTCACACTCCCAATGCCAAAAAGACTAAAAATCGCCCAGACGCTGTGACGGTCTATCGTAGGGCCGTCAGGGCCATGTAACGGTCCCTGGAACGACCGCTACACCAGTCACGGCGGGAAAACAGAGGGTTGGCCAAATCGGCCCGATCCACGCCCCATTCATGCCGAAGCGCAGGGGAAACAACCCTCGACGATGAAAAACCACATAAGGAGGCTAAAAAGCCCACATGCACGGGTTAAAACGCTAGATCGGGGCGATTTTAACAAATCGACCCTAAAAGAGTCACCGAAGTTTCCGGACTCCTACCGGCCTCGAATGACCACCGATCAACACGAAACTAGCATGAATGGGATCCTAACATCCCCATTGTCAGTTCAACACTAACCGAGCTACAAATGGTTGTCATTTTCTGGCGAGCCCTACAAAACCCGAAAATCACGGTTTAGGCTAAACAAGCCCAAACTCGACCGTTTCCGCGCCAAACGACGTGCAATGGCCGGGAAAACGGAGAGGAAGAAGTGAGGAACTATCACCGTACCTCTATCGAAGAATCGTGCCACGAAGGGACTAAACCGCGCCGAAAATCATGTCGCGAGCTCAAACGTCGACTTTGAATACACCGTTCGAGATCACGCCAAAACCATTCCGATCCTTGCTCCGTCGCGAACCCAGCCAGCTCCACAGCATCCCCAGCACTTGCTCCTAGGTCCTCCGTCTGTAGCTGGAGTCGAGGAAGGCAAAATAGGAGAGAAACGGGAGAGAGAGACGGCGGCGGCAAAATGAGATGGGAGGAGAGAGGAAAGAAAAGAAAAAGGAAAAGAAATTAAGAATTTTCCTAATTTTCGAAAAAATCCGATTTCTAGCCCTATCTCCGAAAAATACGCAAAAATAGTCGAAACGACCGGCTCGACGAGTACATCGTCGCTGTAGCATCAACGAGTCGAGGAACTGACAAGTAAACTCACCGTAGGGTTCCGTAACTAGTACGAGAGAAAAACCCACACAGATCGTAAAACTCAACTCGGAAGCCACCAAAGCGAACCAAAACTCACCGAAACCAATCCAGAAGATCCAATGAAGATCCAGCAAGACCTACCAAGGATCCTGGGTATTACACATAAACTCTCTCACGGTCACGCGGGTTACCCTTATTATACCCTATCGAAGCGAGTGAGAATAAATGAATGGCGGTGAAAATAACAAAGGATCGACGAGGTTGAAAATATTATACAAAAAAGAATTTATGATTGAATGGGCGGCCCTAAACATGAATGGGACTTCAATTTGGACACAGTAGCACAAATGACATTAATCATACGTGAGAGAAGGCGTAAGAATAATTATTATCATAAAACTGATGGAAAGAAACAAGAATAGAGGAGAGGATGGAAATAGGCCCGATTTGACAGATTTTAAAAATATTTTATACTGAGGAATTTATGATGAATAGAGCGACTCAAAAGCTCACTAGGTCATAAACTCTCTCATGGTCACGCGGGTTACCCTTATTATACCATATCGAACGGAGTGAGAATAAATGAATGGGGGTGAAAATAGTCCCGATTTGACACCTTTTAAAAATCTTTTTCTACTAAAGAATTTATGATGAATAGAGTAACTCAAAACCTCACTAGGTCATAAACTCTCTCACGGTCTCGCGGGTTACCCTTATTATATCCTATCGAAGAGTATGAGAATAAATAAATGAGGGTGAAAATAACAAAGGATCGGCGGGGTTGAAAATACTATACACAGAAGAAGTTATGATGGAATGGGTGGTCCTAAATATGAATGAGACTTCAATTTTGACACTGTAGCACAAATGACATTAATCATACGTGGGAGAAGACGTAAGAATAATTATTATCATAAAATTCATGGAAAGAAATAAGAATAGAGGAGAGGATGGAAATAGGCCCGATTTGACACATTTTAAAAATATTTTGTACTGAAGAATTTATGATGAATAGAGCGACTCAAAACCTCACTGGGTCATAAACTCTCTCACGGTCACGCGGGTTACCCTTATTATACCCTATCGAAGGGAGTGAGAATAAATGAAGGGGGTGAAAATAACAAAGGATCGGCGACGTTGAAAATACTATACACAGAAGAAGTTATGATGGAATAGGTGGCCTTAAACATGAATGGGACTTCAATTTTGACACGGTAGCACAAATGACATTAATTATACGTGAGAGAAGGCGTAAGAATAATTATTATCATAAAACTGATAGAAAGAAACAAGAATAGAGGAGAGGATAGAAATATGTCCGATTTGACACATTTTAAAAATATTTTCTACAGAAGAATTTATGATGAATAGAGTGACTCAAAATCTCGTGGGTCATAAAGTCTCTCACGGTCACGTGGGTTACCCTTATTATACCCTATCGAAGGGAGTGAGAATAAATGAATGGGGGTGAAAATAACAAAGGATCGACGGGGTTGAAAATACTTTACATAGAAGAAGTTATGATGGAATGGGTGGCCCTAAATATGAATGGGACTTTAATTTTGGCATGGTAGCATAAATTACTTTAATCATACGTGAGAGAAGACGTAAGAATATATATTATCATAAAACTGATGGAAAGGAGCAAGAATAGAGGAGAGGATGGAAATATGCCCGATTTGACACATTTTAAAAAATATTTTCTACAGAATAATTTTGATGAATAGAGCGACTCAAAACCTCATGGGTCATAAACTCTCTTACGGTCATGCGGGTTACCCTTATTATACCCTATCGAAGGGAGTGAGAATAAATGAAGGGGGGTGAAAATAACAAAGGATCGACGGTGTTGAAAATACTTTACACAGAAGAAGTTATGATGGAATGGGTGACCCTAAATATGAATGCGACTTCAATTTTGGCATGGTAGCACAAATTACTTTAATCATACGTGAGAGAAGATGTAAGAATAATTATTATCATAAAACTGATGGAAAGGAGTAAGAATAGAAGAGAGGATAGAAATAGGCCCAATTTGACACATTTTAAAAATAATTTATACAGAAGAATTTATGATGAATAGAGCGACTCAAAATCTCATGGGTCATAAACTCTCTCACTATCACGCGGGTTACCCTTATTATATCCTATCGAAGGGAGTGAGAATAAATAAAGGGGGGTGAAAATAACAAAGGATCGACGGGGTTGAAAATACTTTACACAGAAGAAGTTATGATGGAATGGGTGGCCCTAAATATGAATGCTACTTTAATTTTGGCATGCTAGCATAAATTACTTTAATCATACATGAGAGAAGACGTAAGAATAATTATTATCATAAAACTGATGGAAAGGAGCAAGAATAGAGGAGAGGATGGAAATAGGCCCGATTTGACATATTTTAAAAATATTTTCTGTTGAACATATCCGAGTGATTTTGACGATAACAAAACCTAAGATGTTTCTCTCCTTGTATCTATTCTTCAAGCAAACCTTCATGCTTTAAACCGTTAATTTTTACCCCATGTCAACTGTGTGGTTATAAATTCTTCCATGGGTTTATTCAAACATAAATCAACTCTTACACAAGCCCGGTTCAATCATCGAACAAATGGATAGCTTCAAGAGATCTAACACTTGATTTTTGCAGGATTGAAGATTGGCGGTCGACCTGTGGACCCCTGGCGGTCGACCTAAAATAACAGAATTGAAATCTGGAATCTGAGGGAGCTGGCGGTCGACCGCCAGGAGCTAGCGGTCGACCGATTCTCCCAGCAGCCAAATGGCTACAGGGCGGCCAATGGCGGTCGACCGCTGGCCTTTGTAGGTCGACCGCCAGCCTCGAGCTGCCAACAAATGTTGACTTTTTGTCACTTCGAGAAGTGGTCTTTCTCTTGGTATTGTTTAATCCCTAAGCAACCTAACTCTCCAGAAATTGTGGATCTGGTCTGTGGGAGTCTTTGGACCATTCAAGAACCTATAAAACTTATACAAGAGGGTTTAGAAAACCCTAATGCTCAAGAAAGATCAAGGGAGGCTGCCAAGAGGAAGAGAAGGGATTTGGCACTGTAGACATGAACAGTGCTCCGAGAGGAAAGTTCTTCATCCTTCTTCATCCAATCAAGTGCAAATCAGTCCAAGGATTCAAGCTGCATCTAAAGCATACAATCATCCACTAAGGGGGTGCATATCAGGATCCTTCTCTTATGTTTTGAATTCTTTCTTGATCTCTCAAAGCTTCATCTGTAATCCTTGTAATCTTTAAACATTCCAGAGTGTGTGGATCCTCTTAGATCAGTGTGTGTGTGTTTGTGTGTTCCTGGTTGGAGGTGTGTGTGTGTGTATTAAGGTGTTTCTACACCTTCGTGGGAATCCTCCTTCCTAGTGTGTGAGTGTTGTGTGTGGTTGATCTTGTAACCTCCTACAAGATAGTGTGTGGTTTCCTCACTGTCCGTGAGGGGTGGACGTAGGTTGCCGTTGTGGCATCCGAACCACCTAAAATTATTGTCTCTGTGTGGTTTGTTCCTTTTCCTCTATCCTCCTTCTGTGCTAATCGTAAGTGTGTTAGTGTTGTTCAGTTTTTATTCTCTTTTATCCTGCATAATCCTTCTTCACCTTATAAAACTTGTTTTGTCTGTGGGTTTTATTTATTTCTTGTTCTCTTGTTAGCTTCTTGTCACACAAACAAAGAAAAGGCGATAAAGTTTCATTTTTTCTACCTTCACCCAATTCACCCCCCTCTTGGGTGCCATTTAATCTCGGGATTTCAATTGGTATCAGAGCCAAGGCTCTTCCTTTCAGAGATCTAACGATCTAGAGTAAGATCCGATTAAATGGAAAACAAGGGTATGGTACCCGAGGGTCATTCCATCAACTGTCCTCCATTTTTTGACAGTTCCAACTACTCCTACTGGAAAAATAGAATGCATGTTTTTCTGAGGGCTCAAGAGTACGAGGTTTGGAGAGTTGTGGACAAGGGTCCTCATAAACTCGGGGCTGATGAAGAAAAATGGACACCCGAGAAAATTAAGAAATGCACTGCTAATTTTAATGCCATGAATATCATGCAATGTGCGATACACCCTAATGAATTCTCTCGTGTTTCTATGTGTAGCTCAGCCAAAGAAATGTGGGACAAGCTGCGACTCATATACGAGGGAACGTCACAGGTCAAGGAAACCAAGGCAAATCTCCTAGTCACTGACTATGAGCTATTCAAAATGAAACATGAAGAAATCATCTCCGAGATGTTTGCAAGGCTAACAGAAATCACAAATGGTCTCAAAAGTCTCAGGAATGAATACTCAAATTCCGACCTTGTGAGGAAGGTGTTAAGGTCCCTACCGTCAGCTTGGCACACAAAGGCCACGGTTATTGAAGACTCAAAGAACCTGTCAACTCTTACTTTGGATGAACTCATAGGGTCACTCATGACCTATGAGATAAATATAAAGAGAACAGTTGATGAAGACATCAAAAAGAAAAAGGTCATTGGACTGAAAGCTCATCAATCCGATGATGAATTTCAATAAGGTGAATCAAGTGATGGAAGCAATGAAGAGGAAGAATTGGCGATGATAACTCGCCAAGTGAGAAAATTTCTAAGGAAGAAGAGAAACTTTCAAGGAAATTTCAGAAAAGGGCAAAGAAGGCCCACACAGACTAAAGGCGAATCGAGCAAGCCAAGTAGCATTATATGCTACGAATGCAAGAAGCCTGGACACATGAGAGGTGAATGTCCAGATCTAAAGAAGAAATTCAAGAAGGATAACTTCAATAAATCCAAAGCCATGGTCGCCACTTGGAGCGACGAAGAAGATGAACCATCTGATGAAGAGATTCAAGAACTTGTGGAAAGCTTGTGCCTCATGGCACATGAGGATGAATCCACGGAGGTAAATTCTAACCCTGAATTTATTTCCAATGAACAATAGGAATCTGAATATGAAAAGCTGTACACGAAGTACAAGAAAGTCAGATCTGAAAATAAAGCTCTTAAAAAGAAATTTGATGATTCATCACATGAAGATATCTATGCCAAATTTGAGAAACTAGAACAGGAATGGTTTGAGGCTTCGGAAGAAAAGGAAAGTCTACTGCAAATAATCTCAGACTGTGATAAAACCAAAAAGGAACTATCATGCAAAATAACCGAAATGGAGGAAGCATGTGAAAGGATCAAAATTGAAGAACAAACTCTAAAATCCACTAATTCAGAACTCGAAAGGAGAAATGGGATTTTGGGTGAAAGAGTTGCAGAGCTTCAGTTCACCTTGACTAAGTTTGTTAAGGGGAAACAAAACCTGGATAACCTATTGGGGGTTAAAGTCAACTTCCAAAAGGAAGGCTTGGGGTACACACCTCAAAACAAAAAATCCTTTGAGCATAAGATCACCACATCCTTTATACATGGAAAGGACGATAATCATGCTTCATGTTCTAACTCTAAACCCCAACATGCTCAGCCTAAACCACACAGATATCAAAGAACTTTTTCACATGCTAATTGCTTTCATTGTGGTAGATTTGGCCATATGATTTCCAACTGCTGGTTTAGACAAAGCACACCTAACTATCATGTTCCATGGACGAAGAGAACACCCGTAAGAAGTTGGACTAACTCCTATGGACCCAAACTGGTTTGGGTACCAAAGACAATTGCATGAGAATTTTTGTTCTTGCAGATATGTCTTGAAGCCAGGGGGAGCAAATGGTATCTAGACAGCGGTTGCTCAAGGCATATGATAGGGGACAAGAAAGTGTTCTCCAAGCTGCAAGAAAAAGAAGGAGGCTTAGTTGCTTTTGGCGGGAAGGACAAAGGTAAAATAATCGGAGTTGGAGACATAGGTAAGAATTCTGAAACTCTGATTGAAAATGTCCTTCTGGTGAAAGGTTTGAATCATAATCTGTTGAAAGTCAATTATGTGATAAGGGTTTTAAGATTGTTTTTGATATGACTCACTGTTCTGTCATGTGCAAAAATTCAAATGAAATCAAATTTATTGGTAAAAGGAGCAACAATGTGTACACCATTGATCTTCATGATGTTTCAATTGATGATGTGTGTTTGGTAGCTAACAACCATGAGAATGCATGGCTATGACACCGCAGACTAGGTCATGCTAGTTTTGGAGTGATCTCTAAGTTGTCTAGACATGACTTGGTGATAGGTCTGCCCAAATTGAAATTTGAAAGCGATAATATCTGTGAAGCTTGCACGAAAGGCAAGCAAACACGAATCTCATTCAAAAATAAAAATATTGTTACTTCCGCTAGGCCATTGGAACTGTTGCATCTTGATCTTTTTGGTCCTACTAAAACATCTAGCCTAGGAGGAAAATCCTATGACTTTGTGATTGTTGATGATTTCTCCAGATTTACATGGGTGCTATTTTTAGCTAATAAAAGTGATGCCGTGACGGAGTTCCAAGTGTTTTGCAGAAAAATTCAGAATGAAAAGGGTTACCTCATCACCACAATCCAAAGTGATCATGGTGGTGAATTTGAAAGTCATGAATTCAGCATGTTCTGTGAAGAGCAGGGGTACACACACAATTTTTCATCACCAAGAACGCCCCAGCAAAATGGAGTAGTAGAGCGAAAGAATAGAACGTTGATAGACATGGCCCGGACCATGCTCAGTGAGAATTCTCTACCCAAGTATTTTTGGGCTGAAGCGGTAAGTACCGCATGCTACATCATCAACAGGGCAATGGTAAGGCCCATTCTAAAGAAAACTCCATATGAGCTCTACAAGGGTAAGAAGCCAAACATTTCTTATCTTAAACCCTTTGGATGCCCTTGCTATATCTTGAACAATGGTAAGTCCAATCTGGGTAAGTTTGATGAAAAGAGTGATAAAGGAATTTTTCTAGGTTATGCACTCAATTCTAGAGCTTATCGATTATTCAATAAAAGGACTTTAGTTGTTGAAGAAAGTCCTCATGTTATTTTTGATGAATCCAAGTCAAAACTCACAAAGCAAATTTCTTCTATCTCGGATGCAGATGAAGACCCTAAGAACTCATCAAATGTTAGAGCCAATGATGAGCCATTGAAGGCAACTTCAAGTAAAAATGAGGAAGATGAGGATCCTACAATTGAGACACTACAAGAACCACAAGTGCAGCATCCTGATCTGCCCAGCTCCTCCACATTTCTAAAGGATCATCCAACTATGAACATCATAGGTAATCTGAAGGATGGGGTGAAAACTAGGTCCTCTCTAAGGCAGGTTGAATAAGAGGACCTGATGGCCCTACTCTCTCAAGTAGAGCCCAAGGACATTCATGAAGCTCTTCAAGATGAATCATGGATTCAGGCGATGCATGAAGAGCTGCATCAATTTGAAAGAAACGAGGTGTTGACTCTCGTGCAGCGTCCTAAGAACCATCCTACTATTGGAACTCGCTGGGTTTTTAGAAACAAGCTAAATGATGCGAGATTGATTGTGAGGAATAAGGCTCGGCTTGTGGTCAAGGGTTACAGCCAGGAGATGGGAATTGACTTTGATGAGTCTTTTGCACCAGTTGCTAGACTTGAAGCAGTCCGAATCTTACTGTCCTACGCTTGCTCTTTAAACTTTAAACTATTTCAAATGGATGTTAAATCTGCATTTCTTAACGGCTATATCAAGGAGGATGTCTTTGTAGAGCAGCCGCCAGGTTTTGAAGATTCCAAACATCCACGACAAGTGTACAAGCTCCAAAAGGCCTTGTACGGACTAAAACAAGCACCAAGGGCATGGTATGAACGGCTTACTTCTTTTCTTGCTGAAAATGGGTTCAAGAGAGGTAAGGTTGATCAAACACTTTTCACAAGGAAATCAGGTAAGGACATTTTGGTGGTTCAAGTGTATGTGGATGATATTATTTTTGGAGCTTCTGATAATGCCTTATGCGAGGATTTTGCAAAGACCATGCAAGGAGAATTCGAGATGAGCTTAATGGGGGAGCTAAATTTCTTTCTTGGATTGCAGGTGAAACAAACTTCGGAAGGAATTTTTATAAATCAAGCAAAGTATACTATGGAATTGCTGAAGAAATACGCGATGGCAGAAGCAAAACCCATATCAACTCCCATGGCCACCACCACAAAGCTGGATAAGGATGAAAATGGTAAAACAGTAGATTCCACACTGTTTCGAGGTATGATCGGATCACTACTGTACCTTACAGCATGCCACCCTGACATTCAATTCAGTGTATGTCTCTGTGCCCGTTTCCAGTCATGCCCTAAAGAATCTCACTTATCAGCTGTTAAACGCATTTTCAGATATCTAATTGGCACTATTGACTTTGGCTTGTGGTTTCCCATTGGTAGTTCTTTTGAGTTAATTGCGTATACCGATGTAGATTATGCCGGATGCATTGTAGATCGTAAAAGTACAAGTGGGTACTGTCAGTTTCTTGGCGGGTGCCTTGTTTCATGGGCCTCTAAAAAACAACATTCAGTAGCTCTCTCAACGGCCGAGGCTGAATATGTAGCCGCCGGAAGTTGTGGAGCCCAAGTACTTTGGATCAAAAATCAATTGCTTGATTTGAATGTTGAAGTGGATTGTGTGCCGATCTTCTGTGATAATACGAGTGCAATTAATCTCTCCAAAAATCTGATTCAACACTCCAGAACCAAACACATTGACATTCGGCATCATTTTCTGAGAGATCATGTAGGCAAAGGGGTCTTTGAGTTCAAGTTCATTGATTCTCTTAACCAATTGGCTGACATCTTCACAAAGCCTCTAAATCAGGATCAATTCAATAAAATCAGGCGAGAACTTGGCATGTGTAAGGGTGAGGGCATACGCACTTAAGTCTGCATTAGGTTGTTTCTTTTTTGTTGGGTAGATCATGTGAGATGCATGCATTGTGTGTGGTTCACTTTTATTGTGTATGACTATTCCTAGCATGTGTGCCTGTACTTATATTTATATACACTTATTCCTTGACATTTTTCTACAACTGAATATTTCTTGATAGATAAACGTGGACTAGTGATCTAGTGCTCTTAGCAGTCTCCATTCAAGGGTTTCCGTAGTCGACTCATGCTTGATATCATTCGTGGGTTAGCAAAAGAAAAGAAATAAAAAAAAAATAGAAGAAAGAAGAATGATCTGTGTAAATGGGGGGGTCCAAGGGTCTTGGAGCCCACTTCTATCTCTGGTAGTGGCTAGCTGGGGTTCTTCCTATCTCTCGGGGTCTTTTCTTGGGATTTAGGCCCCAGCGGTCGACCGCTGGCTTCGTGCCGATCGACCGCCAGCGGCGAACCGGCCCGGGTCAACCGCGTCCTAACCCTACTTTAAGGGGGTTCTCTTCCCCCCTTTCTCATTCTATCACTCTCCCTTCTCTCTCCCTTATTCCACCTCCACTCTAGCACATCTCCCTCCCACCTTTCAAGCCCTAAAAACCCCACACCGTTTCTACCCTAGCACGATCCGGTCGATTGGTTTCTATTTCGGAACGTCTCCTCGCCGGTGTTCGTGCACTCGTGCCAACCTTCCTTGCGCTCCAGAGCATGGAGACGGTGTTCTTAGTTCTTCCCGGTGTCTCCCTCTCCATCCCAAGGTAGAGGTTCTACTTCTCTAGAGTATACTCTCTTCAGCGGGTTTCCTAGTCTAAAATGGCACCTCGAAGGAGTGCTCGGCGTCTTTTCCAAGGGGAACCTGGTGCTCAGAGATGTGAAGCTCCGGCCGCACCTCCACCACAAGCTCCCGCACACAGGTTACCTCCGAGGTCTATCATCGAGCCTCGTCTTGTTGATTTTCAAGAGCTGAATCAAATCCTGCCCGACATCTATACAGTTTTTTCAATGCAACCGGGGTGGCTTGATTTTGTCACTAGATACAATCGCTTCTATCCCTATCTAGTACAACAGTTCTATGGGAATTTGGTTGACAGAAATGGAAGCTTGTATACAATGGTTCAAGGTATTGAGATCCGCATTAATGCAGAATTATTCCATAATGCCCTAGGTGTTTCCTCCCATGGTGCAGACCTGCTTTTTGGGCATGGTGAGGTTGAGGCCAGTTTTATTGCCATGACGAGCTGTGATTTTGTTCGTGGTGTGAGTGACCTCATTGAGCTGAATGCCAACTACTTTCCCGCATTACAACGGGTTATTCATCACATGTTTACTACACTTGTTTATCCCAAGAGTGGGAGCCGAGATGAAGTGACCGAAGTGCACCGTTTCCTGTTCTATCATGTTATAAATGGCGACTTGGTTAATATGGGATGGCTCATGACTTAATTGATAACTCGATGCCGTACACATTTACGGCGATCCCTGCCCTATGCCTCTCAGCTCACTGGAGTGTTCATCTTTGTCGGGGTCCCATTGGAGAATGAGCAGTCTGTTCTAGTCCGCCATGATGACATTTACAATGAGCATAAGCTTTTCTCCGATATGGGATATTACAGGGATGCAAATGGTGAAATTTGCCGTGCTGTCCCAGTTTATGGGGAAGAAATTGGCAGTGAAGAAGAACAAGCACCGGACCCACAGCAAGATAACCAAAATGCACCTGCACCAGTTCAGCATACCGTTGTGCCTCCTCCAGCGGATCTCCCTCCTCCACCGCAGCACTTTCATGGGGAGTCTTCTACTCAGGGTGCTGGGCATTCCACTTGGGGGGACTATGAGGCTCTTGACAGGCGCCTTTTTGGCATGGAAACTCGACTTGACTCCTCCCTTGGGCGTTTGGATACTTTTATGGACACCATGACTGGACGAATGGATACCTTCACCCTCGCTCTGGATGATCTTTCTCTCCACATAGCCACTCTCTTTGCCAGCCATGAAGATAACCGTGAGGCCTTTCGCACCACAAACCACACCCTTCTTTCCCTCCGTAACCAGCTCCGTCATTATGATGCCATTCTTCATAACCTTGAGGATCATCTTCCTCCTCCTCCTGCTCCTGCTCCTACTGGTTCCCCCCATGGTGATGGTCCGCCGGATGGTGTTCATGGCGAGGAAGCTGAGGATCCCCCTGCTGTGTAGCTGCTTTTTGGGTCTCTAGCGTCCCTTTTGTCCACTTTTTGTATCCCCTCCCTCTCCTTTTTGCTGATGCCAAAGGGGGAGAAGTAGGCTATTAGGCTTATATATATATATGCTATGTGTGTTTGGTGTTTGCCTGCTTGCATGCCTGTCTATCTCTTGCATCGTAGTTTGAGCATATTGTATGCATTAGTGGTTGCATTCCTTAGCGTGTCAAGCTCATTTCTCCCTTCTGCATTCAGTGTACCTTGTATGGATCAAATGAAAATGAATGGCAGAATGCACTCTTTGACGTTACAAGATTGGCTCCTTTCCTTCTCACCTCTTGTCAATACGGCAAATAAGTTTTGAATGGTTGGTATGAATTCGTTGACATGCTTGTGTTGGTAGTGATATGGTTGGTGATATGAGCATTTCGAATGCTTTCAAATCGTGAGTTTAGAAGATTCAACTTGATGGACTTCCACGTATCTCATTTGTGACTAACGAAGCTTCTAAAAAAAACTCTTTCAAAAGCACATTTGTGAAAATGCAATTCTACTGCCTAGGTTTTGTCATCATCAAAAAGGGGGAAATTGTTGAACATATCCGAGTGATTTTGACGATAACAAAACCTAAGATGTTTCTCTCCTTGTATCTATTCTTCAAGCAAACCTTCATGCTTTAAACCGTTAATTTTTACTGTAGACACGCCAAAATTGACGCTATGTTGATCAAATCTCATGTCACTATGTTGACACCCCAAAGTGAACTTCAATACATTCATAATATGAAGTGTTTCTATTTTTGTGTGTGTTTTGGTTTGATCTTTGCATTTTTATGATTCACGACCTGAAGAGGGGTGTGTTTTAAATAGCGACCTTATCTAGGGCGTGTTCAAAAGAAAGGACGACCAAATTTCAGGGCGTCAATTCCTGGTATTATCCGATTTCAAAATAAATTCAATTATTGATTAACGTCCTTCCTCAGGGCGTGTTTTTAAGTAACGCCTTCATCTCAGGCGTTTTCTCATAATTTTCAAATAAAGTAAGTTTTATTGCCAAAATTAAATCCGAAAAGTGACGCCCTTGATCCTGGTCGTGTTTTTGAGTAACGTCTTGATGTAGGTCGTCAATTGTTGATTTGACGCCCCTCTGAAGGTCATGTTTTATCCTTCGGTGTCGTGTTTGAGTATGCCTTTCCTGAGTAGTTCCTTGCCTCCATTGGTCTCCTTGCTCGAATTGGAACAAGAGTCCTGCCTTCTTTTGATCATTGCCCGTTCTTATCCTTCCGAATCTGAGGTTATCTTGGATCTGGAACCCTATATAGGGATGTCTTGATCGACCTCGCACGAGGCTGGCAGGTTACGAGAACAGACGAGATCAGAGGCTATCGAGATCACAGTTTCATACGTAGATGCTGAATTTACGGAGGCTATCCATCTTCTTCCTGTGCAATCTTTAAAAAGCTCTCTGCTTCCTGTTCTTCCTGTCAACAGCATCGACTTCGGTTCCCCTTTACTGTCGTCAGGGACAGCAGGGGTCTTTGTTCGTCTAATTGTGTTTTCTTCATCGATCATCATACGTTTTTTCTCCTTTTGCATTAGTTTCATCATATCTTCTCCTTCCCTAACTCTTTAGGGGTTTTTAAACAAAAAAAAAAGGTGCGCATGTTTTATTCTCTATTCATTATCATATCATCTACTTGGGATTGATACTACATTCACTTGGCTGATCCACTTCTTTGTTTGTTCGTTTTGTCTTTTTTGCAAGGGTAATCAATAAAGGAAAACCCCCTTCATCGGCCGGCCGATTGAAGGAGGAGGAGGAATTCACAATCCAGCCCGCGTTCTATTTTCCACCAGGTATTCGCGATCTTCTTTGTTTCTTCTTGAGGTAACCCCTCTGGCGATCACCCTCCTTAGTAGCACCACGTGCTTCTTTTCTTCATTATTATATCATCTCTCCCCCTTGTGTTTTCTCATATTTAAACTCTTCATGTGTGGATTTATCACAATCTACAAATTGGCGATCACGGTGGGACATCCACTGTTTTTCTTTTGATTACCATCTCCTATTGGCACCCACGTGTGCCCTTTCCTATTGGCACCCACGTGTGTCCTTTCCCCTTCGGCACCCACGTGTGCCCTTTCCCCTCGGTACCCACGGTACCCCTCCTTTTGTGCCCCACAGGCACCCTCCACCGTGCACACTGCACACTCCCGGGATCAGCCAGTTTGTGATTGTTTGATTATTTTCCTGAATTAACGCCTCACCCAGAGACGCTTTTTCATTTAACGCCTTCATCGAGGGCGTCTATTTTCTGTGTTACGTCTTCCCAGAAGGCGTCTTTTATCATATCTACTGTCTTCTTGTTCTGTTTGATAATTCGCACCCTCCCCTTTGGGCGTCTTTTTATTTGGCAGCGCCTTACACCAAGGCGCGTGTTTCCTCGACCGTGTGCACCACTAATATTTGACGCCCTTTTATAGAGGCATCCTTTTCATATTACGTGCCTCACACCAAGGCGCGTGTTTTGCATTACCTGTGGGCCACCATAGTGATTCACGACAGTGACTCTGTCGTCTTTTTGGTTGATAGCGACCTGCCCCGGGTCATCTCTTTCCTGCATTTTTACAGAAACCTGCTTCCTGTTGCTGTCTGTGATTGTTGGATTGATTATTACATTGCTTGCCTATATTGCTGTGATCTGATCATATTATTTTGCATCTTGTGGCATTCGGTTGAGAGACCTCCTCTCTCTACACTAGGATTCCACACACCTCTCTTGGAATCGGGACAACCCTCCATTGAGCACTCCGTCTCTTTGGACCGAAAATCCCTTTTCCAAGACCTCCGTAAGTCCCCGCACCCGTGGATTCCCTCACGGACACCGGGCTGCTTGTACCCTTGAAGTACCCGGAGTATAGAGAACCTATCGTTGGTGAGAAAAGAGAAAGAATCTAGTTAACCCGGAGATCACACTTGGATAAACTAGGTTTCACTTTGCAAAAGAGGGAATTATCCTGCAATTTAATCCACTCTAATCTCAAGCGGAACACTAAAATCTTGCGTTCATCTCAACTTGGTTGCATAAACTTGCTTGGGTTGATTTGGCTTGTTTGGATTGAGTGGGTTTTGTTTGATAGTTCCTTTATAAGGCCGTCTCTCCTCTTAAACATGAAACTCCGTTCAGGTAAAATCATCAACATGACAGGCTACGGATATTCTTATGATGATGAGGATGAGAATGTTTTTGGTCAATATGAAACTCCCCTCCAAGATTCCATCTATCATGAGGGAAATTACCCTCCTCCTCAGTCTCATTATCCTCAAGTCCATGTGGTTGATACCACTCCTCAAGAGGTTGTGCCCTCTTCTCAGACTTTACCCTCCAACACTTCGGGTAACCCTTCCCCATCCTTCAATGTCACGGATTTAATTAATGCACTATCTCAGTTGGATGATTCCCAGCGGCAGGCAGTTCAGGCCGCTTTGAAAGGGAAGTCTGTTCCTTCTTCATCCTCCAATCCCCCTCCGGCCGAGAGTGGCCATCACCCCGTTAATGACCAAGCGGTCCTGCATAAACCTCCTTCCCGTCCACCAACGCCCGGTACGACCATGCCGGCCCAACAGGCGAGCCACTCTGCGGTTAGGCCCCAATTTCCCCAACCTCCCCGAATTCTACGGACGCCTATACCGCATTCTTTTATTCAAAATCCGGCCCCAGTCGAGTCCGACACTAATGTTCTATAGCTTCAGAAGTTGGCTAGCATGGAAGAGCAACTAAAGAAGGTCACCATGGCTAAGAATGCCCCGGAGATCTTGCTCCCTACATTGCCAGTCTTCCACTTACCACCATCTGAGATGCCGAATTTTCGGCGATATAATGGGACTGGTAACCCTTTTATTCATTTGAAGGATTTTATGTACGAGACCTCCTTTTGGTAAGACAACAAGGCCTCCTTGGCTTACTTATTCAGGAGATCTCTGGAGGGGCCAGCCCTTGAATGGTTCTATTCATTGGATCCTACTGATGCCGGTGACTTTGATATCATTCAGAGGAAGTTCTTGCAGAAGTACAGAGATCGGGTCGGACCCTCCCTCTCACTCACGGACCTGGTTGCGGAAAAAATGAAGCCCGAGGAAGACTTCATAATGTTTGCTGATAGATGTCGGTTGATGGCCGAGAACCTGAAAGATACACTGTCGGAACAAGAACAAGTCAAGATGATAATTTCCAATGCAACTCCTCAGTTCCGGCATATCTTGGCCATGAATAGGTTAACCACCATGGAGGAGCTCTATGAAAGGGCTCGTTATATCCAGACACAGATGAAGGATTCGCCCATTATGGGCATGTTTGAGCCGAAGCCACGGCTATTCAAGAAAACCACAACTGTCAACAACAGCGGGCCCACGACGGAGGGCACTATTGCAAATGAGCTGGTTGGCGTAGTTGGCCACCCCACCAAGCTAACCCACGTCCTAACCTTCCTCCACCACAAAGCCCCCATTTCAACTCCACTCCACAACGCCAATTCGCACCCCAACATTCCTCTGCTTCACCGTAAAACCAAGCGCCCTGTGCTAACCCTCCAGCTCCGCAACAGTACCACCAGGTACCACCACCTACCAACTATGGCCAACAACAACAACGGAGACCACCACTTGGCCCCAAAAGGGACCACTACCCTCCACTACCAGAAAGTCTCCCAGATATTTTCAATGCTTTAATGGCCGCCAATTTGCTCATGTTACCAAGGGAAAGAACAGTGTGGCCCGCTAATGTTGACACATCCCGTTACTGCGCTTTCCATCGTGCACCTGGTCACAACCTTGATCGTTGCTTCCACTTCAGAGATTACATTTATGACCTA